>NQII01005650.1:37228-55067 GCA_002778355.1 Clitarchus hookeri | reverse complement strand
AAAGCCACAGACTCACCGCGTGCCAGAAAGCGGCGGGGGTTGAAAGGGGTGAGTTATGGCCGGGGGAGTAAGGCGAGCTGGCACTTAAAACCTCCCTCGGTGTTTGGGAGAGGTGTGGGGGGAGTGGAAGTCACTCGAAAGGGGAGCTGGTACCCAGCGAACGCGCAACAAATGGGTGCAAATCAAATGAACACACCTGCACGCGAACCGCAAGCCGGCCTTCATAAATACCTACAAGCACTACATAGTGGCATATTTTAATTCCCTGCTGGATATTCTGTTAAAATGGTAGATGTTATATGTAACTTCAGTCCAAAAAAAAAAATTAAAATCGTTTGACTCCTTTTCATTATCACATGTCAGAATTAAAGCTTTACTGTTTTTTTTTTAACTCGCGGATGCAATAAAAATATTGTTTGCAAAAATCAAAAAATTTCTTACCTAATCTTACAGACAGAGCTGGTACTGCATTTCAAAACTATTTCATACAGTTTTGGTAACAGCGTCTTCTGCAAACGTGAAGGGTCCGTAGATCTTAGTCGGCGTCAGCCCGAACCAGGCGGTTACGTTGGGGTGAGTCCCGTTGCCGCACTCCTCCAGCGCGTTCCGCGCTGTTCATCTGCCCAGATCCGACAGTCGCGGCTGTTCACGTGGCCACATGTGTGGGATGTGGCTTCGTCACTGAACAACACGTCAAACTGTCACTGTCGGCAGCTTCCAGCAGGTCGTAGCACGTAGCTTATCCGGCTGCGTAGTCCTCAGCATCCTGCATCTGCGCGACCTGGATATGACAGGCGCGTTAAAACGCACTGAATTTTGTTTCCTATGGTGGTGTGCATTTCAGCCATAACGTTTACCGTTAGCGGCAGTGATATTTCGCGAAGAGATTTCGAGACAAGATACAGTCCAAAGCACTGTAGGGTCGTCCAGATTCTTTGATTGGCTAAAAAAATGTTCTGCCCCGTGTTAACAGTTTGCGCACGAATCACGAAGGTTCGGTGTCGCAGTTACTTAGTCCTGAGTGGCTTGGTCGAAGACGGACACGGCACCATCAGCCAATGGAGGTATAACAAGAGCTGAGGTGTGTATATAGTATTGGAGTCTACTGTGTGCTCGGATTTTTACGCGAAAAGTCAGTGGCCCTGTTTATCGTGTACTACAACCTGTTTCATGTCGTGTTCCTTTTGTATCATCCTGTAATTCTGCTAACACAAGTGCCTTGTTTTTGTTACATTGCATTTTACTTTACATTTGATCTATAACTCACAAAAATTTCACTTTTAATTAATATGAATACAAACAGAGGGAAAATAGATGTTGGCAATGACTTGTAAGAAATTGTTCTTATGCAAAATATTATTACACTTGGTGCGCACCAAAGCGGCAAGTTGTCACTTTCCTGCAATTTTATAAACTTGTTTAAGTATTGTTAGCATGAGGCAGAGGAATATTCTGAAAGTAGGACTAAGGACTTAATCAGGGATTCAGAAATGTTGTGAGTAACGGAGAATGGACTGTAAATCATAATAAAAAGACAATGCCATACATCACTTACTTCTTGGGCATTTTTTCCATGACGACGAGGTCACCACAAATCACACTAACCGATCACGGACACACTATGGTTTCGTGACTATACCGAAAAACACGAACCGATCACGGAAACAATATGGCGTCCTGGCCATACCAAAACACACGAACCAATCAAGGACACGTTATGGTGTGGTGGACATACCAAAACACACAAACCGATTACGGACACATTATAGTGTCGTGGCCATACCAAAACACATGAACCGACCACGGACACATTATGGTGTCGTGGCCATACCAAAATACACGAACAAATCAGGGACACATTATGGTGTGGTGGCCATACCAAAACAGACGAACCGACCACGGACACAATATGGTGTCGTGGCCATACCAAAAGCCACGAACTGACCACGGACACAATATGGCGTCGTTGTCATACCAAAACACACGAACAGATCACGGACACAATATGGCGTCATGGCAATACCAAAACACACGAACCGTATTAATCTGCGCGTTTTTTTAACAAAAAAAAAATTTTGTACAGGAAAGCATTAACAAAATAATTATTGTAACCACAAACAAACATTGTATTTCAGTGACGATAGAATTGGAAATGTTTTATTATAGTTTTCCTTTCTAAATTGAAGTGGGGTGGTAAACTATTGTCGCGTGTATGCGCGAACATAATTTTTGCACAGGGTTCTGTAATCAACAATCGTACTGACACTCTAAAAAAATCTCTTCGCAAGTTTAGCACATCAGCTTAAACGCGTGTTGATAAAACAGAAATGGAAATGCGTTTTTACATACACCCATGTGGATTCCTTAGCATTTAAATACCTAGGAAAGTGACCAACTTGGTGGAATAGAGATGCCTACTATTACTATCCATTTTTATTCTTATATTGGGTAAATAATTCATAACATGTGAAGGTTAATAACTAGGGGCAGTGATATTTCGCGAAAAGATTCCGAGACAAGATACAGTCCAAAGCACTGTAGGGTCGTCCAGCTTCTTTGATTGGCTAAAAAATGTTCTGGCCCGTGTTGACCGTTTGCGCACGAATCACGAAGGTTTAGTGTCGGAGTTACTTAGTCCTGAGTGGCTTGGTCAAAGACGGACACGGCACCAGTAGCCAAAGGAGGTATAACAACAGCTGAGGTGTGTATATAGTTTTGAAGTCTACTGTGTTCTCCGATTTTTACGCGAAAAGTCACTTGCCCTATTAATAACTTCCTAAAGATTTTAGAAATTTGGGTGTAAAATAATTACTATGTAGCTTGATTACTTTTTTACGTATGTATTGTAGTATAGAATTATTATAAAGTGACCAACTTGGTAGAGTAGAGATGCTCACTATTACAATGCATTTTTATTCTTATATTGGTTAAATATTTCATAACATGTGAAGGTCAATAACTTCCTAAAGCGTTTAGAAAGTTGGTTGTGAAATAAATACTATGCAGCTTAATTACTTTTTTACTTATGTATTGTAGTATATAATTATTAAGTGCGTCCAGGGGAAAAGAAAACTGCACACGCAGATTGTAGCCAGGGGCTTCAGCAGCCTCAAGTTGACGTCTTCGTCGAGGCCTGACCCTTGAAGTAGACCGACCGAGAGATGGAAGGAGTAAGTAAGCAGCGAAACTGGTGCTAACTGCAAAAACAACACACCCAGCTGCTGCTTCTCGCGGTTTTTTCCAAGATCGCGCAAGCAGACGCCATCGTGTGTTCAGACGAACTCGCTCGGGATCTTGACGATAATGAGCGGTTGCATCTCGGGCGATTTAATTCCACCCCGACATGCCGAAGATAGCGGGAAAAGGAAACGTGCATTTTTTTTTTCTTTTTTACTCTCTTATGCAAAAGACGCTCTTCTGCCTGTTGGAGAAACAGATTTGCAGACTACTTGAAAAACACACGTTTCAGAAAGAAAATTTCTGGATGTTTTCGCATGACGCTTTCTCAAGGGATGGAAAAACTCTACCAAAAGACTTGGGAAAACTTAACTCATGACATATTTGCGTATTGCAAACATACGTTTGTAGATATTCAACATAACAACTATTGGCACTTTTGTACACGGGAAAACATTAGTTATTTGACACGCCAATTTTTTTTCCCCCTCTTCGTAATTAACACATATCTGTTGGCGGTGACAAAATAAGTAGTGGATTGGAATGGAGATATTTGTGCGACTCCGAACCACGAGGTCTTGATTGAGAGCCGACGAGGGTGAAGCGAGGCGAGTATGGAGTAGCGCCGGAATGCATGGGCGAGGGAAACGGGAGACCGCCGAGAAAAGCCGCCGACCAGCGGCATTGTCCGGCACGATTCCCACGTTCGAGAATCTGGGAGCGATCTCGGCGGGAAACGAACTTAGTTCGCCTGGGTGGGAAGCGAACCTATGTGGTCCCCGCATAAAGGAGAATGGAGCATAAATTCCACGTGGTCATGTGAACCTTAGCTCTCACTTACTTATTTTCCTAATAAACCGCCAAGTTGCAATCAGACCCCTGAGAACTTCCACCACGTAAGCTGCCGGAGTCTTTGAAAGAACGACTATCACCTACTATTGGCGAGAAAACAGAAAACGCAAAAACGAACTATCAGGCTGTTTTTTAGGCTGGTGATTGTTTTGCGACTAAAATAGGATTTAAGTTAGTGGACTTATTACACTCTTATTTTGTATACGTTAACATTTATTTGCAATTGTTTACGTTGTAATTATATAAATTTTAAATAAATGTTTTGGACCTTTCGAGAGGAGGGGGACGTTGGGACGTTAACTCGTCACGTTTACGTGCAGACAACGCCAATTTTACGCACAATTTCGTGCGCTGTATCCAAGGTGACCGAAACGGCTGCCATCGAAGATGATCTTTCGAGGTTAAGACTCCGCTTCACCGCTTTTGCAGAATTTCTTAGTTTTCGGGTCATAATTTCGTATTCATAGAAGTTACTGACGATGTAGGGTTAGAGAAAATTTACGTTATGCGAGTTGTTTAATAATTTTGTGTGTAATTTTAATTGTGTTATCTGCTTGTCGTAAAAATTCGAGGACGTATTTAAATTGTATTAGAAGTTCTCGAATTTTAACAAGCACATTACGCACAAATAAAATTACGCAAAATAAATATTAAACAACTCGTAAAATAAATAGTTTCTATAAAAGTACATTTTCACTAATTACTATAAATACGAAATTATGAAACGAAAAAGAAAAATTTTTGCGAAAGGGGTGAAGCCGAGCTCTAAGTCTTCCGCCTACCTGGCATTTTTTCCCGGGTGTGAGGCCGAGAAGCGCCGGGGCGATAAGTGCGCCATCACCGCTAAGCGCAAGACTCTCAACTGACGTGCAGTGTTATGGTCGCACTGAGTGTACCTATAGAACTATCAGGGGTGACACTATTATTATTTGTTTGGTGGAACGTCTGTAGGAAAGTTGTTTTTGAGGTACATGAAGTGTACATTTTGAAAAACAGCACTTCAAAATACAGTTTTGAGCCAATTTTTAGTATTTCTAATGTTGGTGACGTCTTGAAAGCACTTGACAGTCCTCGTTTGACGTGTGTGTTCTTCTCGTAGACGAGTTCATGGGTCGCACGTTTAATAGTGTCGTGGGAAAACAAGTATTTCAAAGATTCTGCGACGCAGTTCACGCACCAGATAGGCGGGGGCTTGAAGGGAGAAGCGCGTTGCAGAGTTATTGGTGGGAAAACAATTGATTAATAAATTTTCGGATATTTTATAGCCTTGTCTAAACACGTAAGGTATGTAATATATCTTTTTTTCCCCTAACGACCACCTACACGTTCTTACTTCAACTCCAAGCATTCATTTTTTCGAGCTTGAATATGGCTATAATCGGTGTTTTCAGAATAAGTTTTAGCTGTCAAATTTTCTATCCCGACACTTGTGAGTTGTCTTTAGACACGCATCGTGCTTATATCTTCGTTATCGTGCCAAAAAATTTACAAGGTCACCGCTTATGGTCAAGTTCTGGCGAGTCGCCAACGGAAAGATTGCACGCTAGTTGGGCGACTTGTGGGTAAGGGTGACGAAGAAAGTGGTTAGTGAGGGAGATTCAGCCTTAGGAGCCCACGCGTTTCGAGGCTTCGATTGCGTAAAATACATGCAGTCAGGCGGAACCCTTAATAGGCTTTAAATCGGGAGATGGAAATACGATCTCTGTGACGTACATCGGAAGAAAAATACACAAAGCTACAGAAAATTAAAATAAAAATATTATTGGTTAAATTTCAACATCCTCGTAGCGCAACTAATTTTAACAGGAAAAAAAATTTATCTTCTTGGCAGCTGATGGACGGACCAAACAAAGCTTTATAATTACGACTATAGCTCATTAACGGATTCTTCACAATTTTTNTTGGCAGCTGATGGACGGACCAAACAAAGCTTTATAATTACGACTATAGCTCATTAACGGATTCTTCACAATTTTTGAATGAAACATTAAAAAAATCACCCCCTGTATAACGTGTTATTTGTTTCCTATTTATATAATGCACCACAAGCGTTTTATACTTCTACTAAAATAAAATTATCTAATTTTTACATTGAGCTTTTAATTATGTTTAATACACAAATTATAAAATTTCAATTATAATTAATAGAATGATAACAGTGGAAAATAGGTGGGTTGGTAATGCCTAATAATATATAGTTCTTGTACAGAATATTAGTACATTGAGTGTTGTGCGCTGTCCCTTTGGTGTAATTTTTTNACCTAATAATATATAGTTCTTGTACAGAATATTAGTACATTGAGTGTTGTGCGCTGTCCCTTTGGTGTAATTTTTTATACTTGGTTAATTTTTTTTTTGCATGAGGTGGAGGAATATCTTGGAAGTAGAACTCAAGCAGGGCTTCAGAAAAGTTTGAAGGAACCGTGAAAGGGACTATGCGAAGATGAACAGGAATGCTATGTGCGAACGGGTGCCACTGAAATTCTACCTGATCTGCGTGACGATCTGTCAACGAGCGAATCCACCTCTTTATTTGTGTTATTTCAGCGTAACGCCACTCTTGCACGCCCTGTATACTAAATCCAGACGTGGAAAAGGAGCTTCGAGGAGAATCGGTGCTGATACCCGGAACTGAATCTTCGTGGACAGAGCTGAAGGATATCCTGAGGGAAAGGATTGCGGGTCGCCCTGGATCCTTGTAAATCATTCAGGAGCGGATCCCAGCTCTGAAGAGGAGGACTTCAATGCATTATAGAGGGTGTTTCCCGACGTGTTCAGAAGCGCGTTCGAGTGCTGCCAACGCTCCGCCTGCACTAGCGAACCTGGCTTATCACCAAGCTGGTAAAACTTGCATGATTTCGTGTCCGACAGGAAGGAAGAAGAAAAAATATTGCATTTGCAAAATATTTTCTCGCTGAATTCTTTAATATTTTATGCAATTCGTTCCACTCATTTCATTTACAGTGTACTGGGTAAACTAAGTTATTACTACTTTCGTTACCTGGTGGTTAAATGTAAATTATTTATTTATTAGGCGTGTAATCATATTTAAGTATGAAAGTCGAAGCAAACGTGAAATTTGGAAACAAATTATAGTAATAATGACGTATACTGTATAGTTATAGCCATGTTAGGTATGAAAATGAATAGCAAAGGCTTTTTATTTATGAATTCGTTGGTACCTTCGAAATTTGCATAAATAAAATAAGAAAACTTTGGAAGTGTACAATTTAATATTCTTGTGTATGGATGTGTATTAAAAACGGTTATTAAACGTGAAATGCAAAATATCGAAGTTCAAGATTTTTACAATGGTAGTCTCGTGGAAAGATGGGATCAGGCTATAAATATTGCACACTGACAAAAATGTGCTTTTTTTTAAATCAAACAAAGTATATTTGGCACAACTAAATTTATTGTTTGTATAGGGGCAATGGAAACTTTTGTTGTTGAAACCAAATTATAGCATAGTTCTTATTTGGTTGCGCGAAATCTTAGATCACATAGTTTTTTTATAGCACTCTATGTCAAAATCACAATTTTTGTGTTTTTGGAACTTGCAAACAAAATAAACGAGAACGTTTACAGAAAACTTAACGAGGGGGGTGAATGAAAGCTCGCGCATCAATTCATTTTAAGTTATGCTTAGTAAAATTTATTTAAAAAAAAATCTTAGACTTTCACAAAACAAAATTACGCTAAAATGTTCTTATTACGAGGAATTGGTAAAATTAGCGTAAACATTTCACAACGCAATTTTAAAGATTTCAAGTGAGTTAATTTTAATTGTTTGTACGTCGAAAAAAAAAACACCAATATTGTTATTTTGACACATTATTATGTAAAACAAATTACTGCATAAAATTTTTGCTATATGAGGAAATAGTATTTGTAAGTAATATCTACAGTCGAACGGTATTTGGTACAAAAAAAATTAAGTCTATTCGTAGATTCTTCACATTTTAAAAATCAAAACCTTTCAAAAATTACCCCATGTAAGACTTGTTGGGTCGTTTCCTGAATATGACATGTATCACAAGCCTTTTTCACTTGTGTTAACATAAAAATATCTTCTTTGTGTTTAAATGGCATTTATACTCATATTTTATCATTAAATTATAATATTTAATTTATAAATAAAATGCATAAAGTAGGGAGGAAATAGGCGCATTGGTAACGCCTGGTAAGAAATAGTAATTACCCAAANTTATAAATAAAATGCATAAAGTAGGGAGGAAATAGGCGCATTGGTAACGCCTGGTAAGAAATAGTAATTACCCAAAATATTACTACACTGAGTGCGTGAATTCGGTGCATTGCCCATTTTGCTGCAGTTTTCTAGACTTGGTTAAGCTTCGTTTGCACGAGACGGAAGGAACATACTGGAAGTAAAACTTCAGTATCGCTTCATGAATGTTGGAGTTAACCTTGAAAGGGCTACATCGTACTAGAAATATATTTACGTTTTTTTTTTAACAAATTTATGGAAACCTGTGGCAGCAGACGCACTGATATTCGCCACTGCGCCCACGGGCGGACGTTAATNTTTTTAACAAATTTATGGAAACCTGTGGCAGCAGACGCACTGATATTCGCCACTGCGCCCACGGGCGGACGTTAATTTCCACGCGCGGCGGAGTGATACACAGAGCGAGACTTTCCCATCGACAAGATATACGACCTCTTTTGCGAGCTGACCGGAGAGCCAAAGCAAGCTGGAAGAGGGAAAAAATTGTCGGTAGGGGCGAGCCCTGCTCCAGCCCTTTCCTCTTTCTCGGGGGGTCTCCCCGCCCGAGTGTGCGCGCGCGTGTGTGTGTGGCGAAGAGAACACGGGAGAAATGTGGGCCTTTTCCCCGACCCGAACTCTCTCACCTCCTTCCCGCCCCCTCCCCCCACTACAGCCAACCAAACGTAATAGACTTTTTGCTGAAGTGGTACGCAGATGGCGTGGGAAAGGCATCTTTATCTTTCGCCCCCGGGACGCCATGGGGAAAGGGGTTGGTTGGTAGCCGAAGCCACGCCACCTGCTGCCGGCGACGAAGCCGAACCAGACCGACTCCCGCCAACCCCCTCTGCAGGGACATCCACCCCCTGCCCCAACACCCAACCCTCTGGACTAACCGTACTATAAAAAATTTCGGTCCGATTTCCGCTAGCTTCGCGGCTGTGTAAACAAGAGGCAGTTTCTCCCGGACATTTTTTTTTTTTTTCAACTCCAGTGTTGCGAGTGGAAGGGCCACGTAAAATTCTCGGGGTCGTTTTACGAAAAGGCTGGACTTCAAACGTGTGTGTAAAAGGGCGACTCTTCTCAGTCGTTGCGAAGTCGAGAGCTGCATGATAATTATTTTAGGCCTATGCTGAGAAAAAAAAATTGGCCAGGACGCTTTTTTTTTTAAAGCCAGATGTTTTTAAGTGCTAAAATTATTTCGTGGATTTAAGAGAATATTCAAAAGACAAAAAGTGCGATTTTTTAAAGCCGTGTTCAGCAATTTCCTGCGTTCTTTGGATACTTCTCGCTACGAATATAAGTAATAAAATTAAAGAATCATTCATATGGACATACTTCATTGCAGAATTGTAATGTCACAGCAACCGTGAATATGGTTCAAATTTTAACTGGTGGTTTTCAATAGTCTGTGTAGCAAACGAGTGAATCGCTGACAGTCGAGCGAAGACCTCAAGAATGAAATATATGCTTTTGATAAACAAACGTTTAGGCATAATTACGAAAATGGCAGTTTTGTGGGTCGGTCAGTTGCGCAAAACGAACAAGCAGTGCTTGTGCATGCTTGCTTACAATATCAATTAATTTTATGAGGTCACTTACGAAATGGATTGAATTTAAATTGTATCATTTCTTAACAAACTATTCCTATTTATCAGAGCCTAATTTAACTTGCTGTATCGCATATTAGTTGTACTCTGATGATAACACAAACTTAACAATTTACATACAAATGGAGGAAAAGTTTTACGATAACATACTGTTAATATACGAAACAGCGTTCCGTAATGCGGAAAATAGAACAGAGCTCTGTACATAAAAATATACGGAAACTTCCGTATCTCACCTGACTTCAGCTTTCGGGGGCGAACAATGCCGAGGTTACTATATCAAAAAAATAATTCGTTTATCGGCAGTTAGATTATCCATGACACTTCAAAATATTCCTTACAACATCAAAAAGTACCATAAGCGTTCTCTAATTGCCAGCAACACTTCAAAAACTCAAAAACGTCTACATAGCTAATATGTTGCATACGTTTGTTTGTAAAGCAAGTTATATTTAAATATACGTTTAGAACATGTCACGGAAGAGGTTAGGTTTGCACCTTTTAACTATCTATAAATTTAATTCTTATAAACGTTAAAATCACTTTCAAAGATAAAATGTTTTTAACGTTAAATTTATTTTAACACTGGGTTGAATACCTGCATAACGAAAATAACACTTAATTGGCGCAACGTGTGACTTTCATTCCAGTCGGTCGCTTGAAGACGACTTTCTTTTTCGTAGGCGACTTTCCGCGTCGCCTATCAGGTGAAAGCTGTTGCATTTCTTTAATTTGGAGTTATCCAGTATCCAGCAATTGTTGTAAAGTTAAATTAAGAACCATGCGTACTCCGCGCATCACAGGACACCAATTATTTTTCCCTTTGATACACTAAAAAAAAACAGCTAACAAAATATTTGTTTGTGTAAGGCCAAACATATATTTAGTTGCCATGACAAAATATTTTGTTGAGTAAAATAATTTGAAAACCAACAAAATTAATTTTGTTCATCTAAGAAAATACGTTCTTGAATAAACAAACGCTCCGTTTTGGGATAAAATAAATTAGACTGTCAACAAAATATTTTGTTGTGTTAACTGTATATATTTTTGTTTGGCCACTCATTTAATTGCCTTCTTTCGAAAATGCACCGTCTTTTTGCATTTTTTTNTAACTGTATATATTTTTGTTTGGCCACTCATTTAATTGCCTTCTTTCGAAAATGCACCGTCTTTTTGCATTTTTTTTAGTTAATTCGGATAATAAAAGTGATCGTTAGTCCGTTTATTGATGCTTAATACTGGTATAAACATAATNTAACTGTATATATTTTTGTTTGGCCACTCATTTAATTGCCTTCTTTCGAAAATGCACCGTCTTTTTGCATTTTTTTAGTTAATTCGGATAATAAAAGTGATCGTTAGTCCGTTTATTGATGCTTAATACTGGTATAAACATAATTNTTTTTTTAGTTAATTCGGATAATAAAAGTGATCGTTAGTCCGTTTATTGATGCTTAATACTGGTATAAACATAATTGCATGGCAAGTTCAACAGAAAATTAAAAAGTAAAGCTGTAAAACTTGAAATATTCATTTGCGCACGCGTTGTCCAGTATTTTTGAATTATTTATTTAAAATCATCGAGAGGTTATCGGTTGTCACGTTAGAAGTTGTTGCTAGTGAGTGAGTGGAGAGATTTAGGCGGCTCTTAACAGCGAGGTCTTGAGAGTCGATGGGGGTGATTAAGGTGAGCATGGAGGAGCGCCGGAATGAAAATGCAGGGGAAATGGGAGTTCCCCGAGAAAACCCACCGACCGGCGGCATCGTCCGGCACGATTCCCACGTGCGAAAATCTGGGGGGTGACCCGCTCAGGGATTGAACCCGGTTCGCATTGGTGGAACTCGAGCAGCGAGAGTGCAAGCGGGTAGCACTCGGATGTAGACGATGTAGGTTCGTATCTCGTTCCGGCTTCCAATTTTCCTCACATTAACCAAGACTGCTCAATGCACATAGAGTCAAACAAATCTATAGTCGCACCAACCAAACATTTGTTTGGGGCAACCAAATAATAAAATTTTTATTTGTTTTCAACAACAAAATGTCTCATTGAACCTGTACAAAAATAATTTATTTGCACCAAGCAAACTTTGTTGGATTAAAGAATACCTATTTCTAAGTGTAGGTGATTTCTTGGGTGGAAGATATATCCGGTTTTCCACCTTCAGAATCCACCCCTCTATTGGGTAATATAAAATTTCATACTCAACGAGGTATTTTCAGCTAATAAAATACACTCTAGTGTATACTTTATGATGACCAAATGATGTGCAGCGCAGTGTAAAAGCGAAAACAGACACAGGGAAAATTGCATTCAATAGGAAAAATAATTAAATGAATGTATATTCGTATTTGTTTGCATGTCTTTATATATGTACATATACACATATACATACACGTATGATATATCACTCTTGAGGTGAAATAGTAAAAATTGCTTGATATCGGTTAACCAAAACTTTTGCTCTGCTCCACCGAAAACTAATTCACTTGAATCATTGAAATCGTTTTCATTCGTTATCTCGGTGATTGAATTTCTCTTATTTGACGGTGATTTATTCTCATTTAGAATAAATTCGATTTATTCTTAAGTCAGAAGTGGCTAAATTGATTTTTTAGTTTGAAGCATATGATTGACATAAATAAGTGATGCATCACTACAGTTTGTGAAGTTTCCCTGAATGCCAAATTGACTAGCGAGAATTTAGCCTCTTTTTTTAAAAAAAATAAACTAGAATTTTCTTTAATTTTCTTTAATTTTGTAACAATATGTTTTTCGCCCCACAACCTATAATAAGAGGGTATATTTTTTACTCGACTTATCTGTTCACTTGCGTATAACACGTTTCCTATTATAGCGGTGAAATCTTGGTTGGACCCATGAAATTAAGATATAGTTCACTGCACAGACGATAGCTGCATAAGTATGGAAATTATATAAAACGTGTCATCTACGACTAATGCGCAAGAATTTTCACGTCACTTCTTGTCAGATGGGTAGAGTTTACAATCCGTGAAAAATTTAATTTTCTTCACTGGCGGTTGATTTTATTAAACTATTCTTGCTCTTCAGAACCATTTATGTACGATGGTCACTCTCTTTTTTTTCAATAGTTTATCATATTTTTATTAATTCAGAGTCTTGCTTAGTTTTCATATTGTGTCATTCCAATAGTGTAATCGTAAAAATGTCTTCAAAATCTACGTTCGTATATTTTACAACTTCGTAAATTTAGAAAATGCAGTATTTGTAAGTAATGACACAAAAACCGTGTTATTATCTGCGAACCACACGACATTTATTCTCCTTTGTAGCTCATGGGCACCGCAGCGCACATTTGTGCAAATGGCTGCTGCCATTTATTTTTTAAAGCCGATTTAGTTTTGGCCTGTGTTGACGAAAACCAGTGATAAATATTTATTACTTGTTTACAACCCTCCAGGGAGTTTCGCATAAAGTGCAATCCGACAGCAAATCCGAAACTAACATACGCTTTTGTGAAGCATTTACAGTCAATAAAAAAATGCCGCAATATTTGCAGGTCTCTGCATGCATCTAGACACAGTGCTATATTCGGCATTCTACAGCCTACGTCCTGGCGAGTGTGGTGTTAGCAGTATCTGAGATAGATTTTTGGCTTTATCAGATAATTCTTTTGAATTTATACCTACATCGAATACAATTACATGTCGTTTTATACAGAATTTGAAGACGAATCCAAAGATATGTTGATCATTTAAATCGGATAAATAACTTGTGAGGAAAGAGGGTTTTAATTTCATACTACAAAAATACCAAGAAAACTGAAAAGGCTTGTATTTATAAGCCAAGGATGAAGCTGGTAATTAAAATTTAAGTCTGAAACACTTAAACTGTGAAGAGCGTCGAAGGACTCCTTTGTGATATACCGCAGAGTCTCTTTTCTCTTCGTCCCGCTCTGGGGGTTGAGAGAGCCCGGCGAGATGTAGCTTTTTCTGCCGCTCATCGTCACTGGAGCAAGCTCCTCGNGGGGGGGGGGGGATATTTTGTCCACCCAGTTACATTTCATTTGATTGCGGCGGGTAAAAAGGAGCTTCCCTCTCCCCCCGGCGCACGCATACAATTGTACGCATGAGCTAAGCTCGCAGCTGTTATGATGTGGCTTCTCAGGACTTCGACCACCTCTTTTATACTCGATCTCAGGGTCATTTCGACCCGGAAGTGGTGGTGGGGGAACCCGTCCGAGCGTTTCTCCAATGCCGCACAGTAATAAGAAATAGGGAAAAAGCAACATGAGCAAATCAAGTAGAGCCAGCTTCGAAAAAGAGGAGGGGAAGGGGGGGAAGGTACCAAAGAGGGAGGAAAAAGTTAATCATTTCATCGCCGGAAAGGAAAAGCGGGAAATTTCAGCAACTCTGAAACGGATTATTAAATAATCCTGTTTTGCAGTGGAAAGTTGGCCGCGTCTGAACTGATGCGTCCAGTGAACAACTGCGCCCGGTAAACCACAAAGAAAATTTCATGAGGGGAAATAATTTTTGTTGACTTCAACATAGCATCCAAGGCAACAATTTTCATAAGCTTCTATGATGACAATATTGAGGAATGGGAAAAGTGTGTCAATTCACCTGAAGTGCATAATCGCGAGTACCTGTCCCCGTAAGTGGCATTATCAGTGCCGTCCGAATTGCAAGTGAAGTGCGCAAGTATACGACTAAACGAACGTGTATGATGCTTGCACTCTTACGGAGTACATGTGCCGCCATTTTGAGAAACCATTTGTAAGTAACGATTGATTTTCTACAGGCATAGAGTTTTGAAATGCGTTAATAATTATTGGGAGCCACACCTTAAAAAGTTTTAAAACAATACAGTCGTATTATCTGTTTATAGTCTACAAAAAGCTAACGTAAAACCAGCAATCAATATTTTAAACCCGCATACAACCAGCATCACTATAAATGTGGTGTATGAAAAATTTAAATTATGTTTAATCCGTGATTTCACCCTATAATTTTCGGAGGCTGCTCAAGTTCTTCTGCGCCGGAGTACATGTTCAATATAAGCGATAAGCTGGCAATTAGCCGTCGTCGAAGCCAACAAGAAAGTATGGTGCCAAAGGTAAGTGAAGTGAGTAAAGTTGCAAGAACACTACACGGTTAGAAATTTCTCTAGATTTACGCAAACTTTTAAGGAGACGTAGTGTTATTTTACAGAAAGGCACTCCGTAATGAAGGATAACGGAAATGAGCTCCGTTAATATAAAATACCGAAGCTCTTCGCATTCGTATGGCTTCAGTTTTCAGACACGGACAATGCCGATGATACCTGAAGCGTATGAGATCCCATCTTCACAATACTTCTTCGTGTAAAATAGTAGTAGGTGAGTGGCGAACCACTCAGGGAGTGCCAATTCTTTGATTCTTTTTTCAAATTCCGCTACAGGACAAAACTTTCCGTATACACAGTGAAATACGTACATAAGGAAAACAAAAATTATTTTTTCGTAACGTCGTTTTATAAACCGCAAATAAACCACACAACTAGCGCTGTAACACGACTTGAAACTAAAAGAGGCGCGTTCATCGCAATCGTGTGAAATCCATATTTACGAAATACAGTACTTCCTAAAGATGCGGTAGGTGAATGGTTCCAGTTATTGAGTGGTAATGTTTCTATTTGTCTTTAAATCCCACACCATGACGAAATATTTAAACTTTGTTTAATTTCTCTGTTATACAAAGTGAAATACATTACGAAAAAAAAATAAACTTTTTGTTACCCCGGTTTGTAAACCTGAAATAAACTCGCAACACTCTAAAATGACTATAAACTAAGAGTAGTACATTATTGTATGAATCCCATATTTACAACATCATTTAATGTGAAAGTATGTAGGATAATGGATATGATGTTGGACTGTTAATTTTTCCCGAGTTCAAATCCCGCTACCGGACCAAATTTTTTAAACCTTCTTATAGTCATTTTTATACACAGTGAAACGCCCACATATCGAAAGTAAAACGTGTTTTGTGTTGGCCTTTATTATAAAGAGCAGATTTAAAAAATAATCGCAAATTTATGGACATGTTCCGTGAATTCAGGGAGATTTATGTAAAATTTGCGGAGAAAACGTTATTGAAAAAAAAAAATAGTTCGTAATTTCAGGAAGATGTCTGGATAATTTGTAGTCGGTACTTTCCCTAATAACACGGGCAATTTTTCTAACAGTGTAGTGTATACCTGAATCCGGACACGGCCTGCTTTTCACCGACCCCAATAAACAGTGAACACAAAACCGAAAGTGATACATTTGAAAAGAAGTTTGGATAACAATGTTTGTGCTTCTGAGAAATATCAGTTTGTCTTGCGGCTCGTGGTCGTATTGATCTAAATGGTAAGCCCAGAAATTTCGAGGAATTGCATGGCAATACTTACTATTTACGATCCTTAGGATAATATTACATAAGAATGCAACGAAAAAAATAAAGGCGACCAGCAGGTAAAGCAGAAATTAACTCACGTTGCCCTTGAGCCTTGAAGAATACCAAAATAGATAGTGTTAAAATTTTCACCCAGAACTGAACTGCACTCGTTCGGAAAAACGTGTGTGCAGACAGTAAATTGATTACCGATTACCCATAAGAGCAAGGTTAAATTATCAACGGAAGGACTTCCGGCCTAACCGATAAAGACATCCGGGAGAACTTCCGGGAGGAGTGTAACACTTTGTAACTTGCAACTGACGTTCAAGGTCAAACCTGTTTTCGGATTTGTTAAAGGGATCTTGAATGGGGAATTAAAACTACTTGTTTCGTAATACATTTTATTAAGCACAATACGCGTACTGTACGTCACCTAATACACGAACATCACCATTCGTACCAACCAACTTTCTAAAAATCCAAATCGCATCTCCTAGCTCAAACTTAAGCCTACGACGAGAATACAATACTGGAGTAGGAGACATAGCAAAAACAGAATTTGAAGTAGCAACTAGTTCATTAATAGCAAAAGTCTTCCAACATATAATATATATTGAATCTATTTGACTCAGATAATTAACACCAGTCACTGTACTATTACTGGTCGCAATAAAATTAATAAAAAAAGACAGCTCTGAACAACAAATACGCTACAAACCAGACTCTCTTTCCCTCTTTCTTGATGAGTTCGAGAAACGTCTGCGATCACTGGGCACAGTCAACAAAGAACTACCACGAGAGAAACTTCTCACTACAGTGAATCACACTTTGGCCCTTCGGAGTGACGTTCATCCAAATATTGGAAAGCAGTACTTTCTTTTGTTATTATTAAAAAAGGTGAATTTTTTTTTATCTCTTGCTGTTCTCTGATAACAAAACCACAAAACAGAATAAAGCACATTCATTTCTAACTGTTCACGGTTTTATACTCTCAATTCCGAAGGTAGGATATTTTACCTAGGATTCCTTATTTAGTCTTCCAGATGATACATCAGTAACACTGCAACAGATTTATATAATAAATTTACAACTTCCATTGCAAATTCTGTAAAACCAAAATATCCTGCTGACGCTTTACGACAAAAATTAATTTTTTTTACTTTAGCTCTTCTATTTGCAATTTTAAAAGAAAATTTATTGTAATTTATTTAGTATTTGGACATTCAAGAGTAAGATGCTGGACAGTAACACCAACTCTACAGATCAGACAAAGAGATGAATCCACTTAATTAAATCCGTGTAACTTGGCTTTGAAGTTTCCGTGTCCTGTTATTTCCAGACTAAGTAATAATCAGCTTTAATCCAATGATGACGAAACCTTTCTTGCTACTTGGAAAAAATGGAGTAAGTGACACTCTCCTTCTCCAAACTTTCCCGCAGAATACGTTGGTACACGGAAGCAATATGGCGTGGCCGTTCATTTCATTCGAGCGTGCCTGTTCTCTGATTGGCTGCACAAGGCTCTGGGAACGGGTCTTGTTTGATTCGCTACTGCGTGCTGCGAAATGT
>NQII01005650.1:0-37221 GCA_002778355.1 Clitarchus hookeri | reverse complement strand
GGGGGGGGGGGGCTGAACGACGTTGTCCAGTGCCGCAATTTTGCCGGCGCGCGCGTGCTCGGATTTCGCGGAATGTCGCGGTTGTTTCTTCTCTGTACTCTTCAAGTTCTCGGTGGTTCTACGCTCGGAAGAACTTCGCATCAGAAACGGAAGAGAAAGATTCACTTAAGAACTTCCCCCGCGCTCTAATGGGTGTGAGGAATTTAATCCGCGGTGCCACAAGGGGGGAGTGTTATCGCCACCCACCGACCTTGAACGAGGGTCGTCCACGGGGTCCATCAACAAAGGTTTAGAGAGGTCAAGGTTGGGTTACACAACATCCACAGACACACATATATACACACACACATTACTGTGACTCAATTGGTCCTTATAAAATCTAACGAACGGTAAGAGAGTTTCCTTAGGGAAAACGTCCAACATGCAACAAGGGCATTACAAAAAAAAAAAACATTATTATCCAAGGTGCATTATGCAAGGTGTATCGTAATATTATCAGTGTTAATTACGATGTTGACAAGGATGATACAAGTTGGTGTCGCAAGGTCGTGAGTGTTGAAGAAAGTTATGTTCTTCGGTCGTACCTGTTTCGTTTTGGACTTCAAGGTATAACAGCAAAACCAGGAACTGGAATAAAGGGGAATAAGGGAAATACGTTGTATACATTATACGTAAATAATAATTAATAGTAATTAATGTTATTATTATTATAACCCCTTGGACCGCCTGTCTCCCCCTTCCTCCTCCGCACTCCACCCCTCAGGAACTCCGCCAAAGTTGCGACAGCATCTTATCTTCAAGAACCAGCAGAATTCGCGCTATAGTCTACCCGTGGTATTTCCCACTTTTTTAATAAAACCTTCGATAAATCACCCTGCGTACGGTGAGTTTGGATGTTCCCTAAATATATCACGTATTTAAAGCATAGCAAATAATTATTCTTATGCAAAATAACGTTAGATTGAGTGCCCATGAGTCCGGTGAGTTGTACCTTCGGTATAATTTTCTATACTGGGTTTAGCTTTGATAAAGGCCTTTCTTACTATGCTGGAGTGCTCTGAAACGGTATTTGTAATGTGCCTGACGCCTTGAAAGCAATCAATAGGCCTCGTGTAAAGTGTTTATTGTTATCGTAGATCAGCACATCGCACGTAGGTTTGACAGTTCAGTGGAGGATCGTGTACATAGAAAATTCTTTAGGACAGTTCAAGCACCGGGTATACAGGCCTCTTAAATTATAAATTGCCACAAAAAAAAGACCTTAATTTTGCAGTTTTCTACTTATCTCCCTGGTCGGTCCAGTTCTTTCTAGAGGTCCTTCGGATTTGTCTGCGTGGACCTTCTTTCCGGTCGCCCGATTCTCCCAANGATTTGTCTGCGTGGACCTTCTTTCCGGTCGCCCGGTTCTCTCACCCCCCGAAAATAAAATCGCTTTGTTAACCTTCGCCGTTTTCTGCTCCCTCGCCGAAAGACAGGTGAGCGAAAATGGCTCGATCAGGAGCCCGGAAATCTAATTTCTGCTCCTTCTCCTTCTTTCATTTACCCCACCCCGCCACCCACTAGAAACCTCTTACGCCAGACCGTCTCTCTCATTTTGCGTCATGCCCTGGGGCAGTCTTAAAGGGGAGGCTACGTCCAGGATTGTATCTTTCTTCTCAGAGGGCTGCGGCCATGTATATGAAATATCTTAATAAAGTGAACGAAGGAAATTTTATTATATGTATTACTTACTGAGAATGCGTATAGAGTAGGCCATTATTTTCAAACGTAAATTATTATACGAATTTACAATTTCTCTATAGTTTGTCATGTTTGTACGCTTCTACTACTGTATCGCGCTATAACGGCGCTGTAGAAGTCTAAACCACCAAAATGGCCGTAAACGGTTAGGTCATGCTTATTTGTGTACTCTTGGATGACACGTTTTTATTTTTCTGAATGATGTACTAACTTTAAAACAGTATTACTCCTCTTTCGTTGAAATTAGACCAGTGGTTCAAGTGTTCTGGTGTTAGTGTCTCTTAATTGTAGTATTATGTTAAGGACGCGCTATTGTCAAAAAATATTTATGTGTTTGAAGGAAATTTGAGTTTCTTATGATATACCGCAAACTGCCCTATTAAATAAACAGTGTCATGAAAAATAACCTTTACAATATATTAATAGAATAATTTGAAACATTGTACAAGGCAACGTCTTTCATTGAAGTCGTTAAGATTCCTTCAGGATAACGACGTTTCGGTTTTAAATCTCACGTATGTTATGAATGCGAGTGTCGTTTACGGAATTTAAAATTATAATTTATTAGGTCTGTAAGACTTCCGGGATGAAACAGGAGTGTAAAACGCAGACATATAAAACAAATCACCACTCACTCTCGGTTAATTACTTCATCTTGACAAGCACCAAAGCTGCCGCTTGGTAGAAAGTGTTTATACTGGTGTCAAAAGGGCCAATTTACTACTTAAGNTAATTAATAGTAATTAACGTTAATATTATTATAACCCCTTGGACCGCCTGTCCCCCCTTCCTCCTCCGCACTCCACCCCTCAGGAACTCCGCCAAAGTTGCGACGGTATCTTATCTTCAGGAACCAGCAGAATTCGCGCTATAGTCTACCCGTGATATCTTCCCACTTTTTTGATAAAACCTTCGATAAATCACCCTGCGTACGGTGAGTTTGGATGTTCCCTAAATATATCACGTATTTAAAGCATAGCAAAAAAATTGTTCTTATGCAAAATAACGTTAGATTGAGTGCCCATGAGTCCGGTGGGTTGTACCTTCGGTATCATTTTCTATACTGGGTTTAGCTTCGCTTACATGAGGGGGAGGAATATCCTGAAAGCATAAATGTTTGAAGTAGCCATGCATGGACTATACTAACGGGCGTCCTGGTAGATTTCGCAGTTCTATATACATACCCCGGCCAATGTCGTTTGTCCATTCACCGAAAAAAAAAAAATCAGCAGAGAAGTGACAACGTAAGAATTTTGAGATCTGGTTTTCAGGGTAGAAGCAACCCGTGCTTCTGTATCTGCATCAGAATGTTCGTTTGGTTCAATATAGCTCCGTTTGTCGAAGGAACGATCCAAATATTGCCCGAGTATCCTGTCGAAGGAACTAATTTTTTTTCTGCAGGCGTAACAGAATGCTCGGCTGTAGGAACTGCATTCGTAGTTCAAGGTACCGTCATCGCAGACAAGACCGCAACGTGCCGTTTTGTTGCAAATTATATGCAATATTGTAATATATATTAATGGCACCGGCAGCCAGTCTGATTGTCGTCCCGGCATTAACAGTCTAGACGGGTCGTGTACACAGAATCATGATTCCTACAGCCAAGGTATCTTCTCAGTGTGGGCTACTCCCAACGCTTGGGACCACATATATTGTGAATAAACGGCGCACGATTCGGACATGCAAATATTAAGGGCGTAGCGTGCCTACCAAATTGAATTCACATTTTTTCCACAAAATTTTACTTAATATGTATATCAAATATTTGAAACAAGGGCTGTCAAGAAGCATGCCACATAAATAGAAATTTGTAAGCCCGAGATGTTTTGGCCATATGATTTTCGTTGTATCTGCAACCGTAATACGTATTTACGCATTATTTATAGATACAGCNTAAGCCCGAGATGTTTTGGCCATATGATTTTCGTTGTATCTGCAACCGTAATACGTATTTACGCATTATTTATAGATACAGCGCTTTGATAAAGGCCTTTCTTACTATGCTGGAGTGCTCTGAAACGGTATTTGTAATGTGCCTGACGCCTTGAAAGCACTCAATAGGCCTCGCGTAAAGTGTTTACTCTTATCGTAGATCAGCACATCGCACGCAGGTTTGACAGTTCAGTGGAAGAGCGTGTACTTAGAAAATTCTTCAGGACAGTTCAAGCACCGGGTAGACAGGCCTCTTAAATTATAAATTGCCACAAAAAAAAAGACCTTAATTTTGCAGTTTTATACTTATCTCCCTGGTCGGTCCAGTTCTTTCTAGAAGTCCTTCGGATTTGTCTGCGTGGACCTTCTTTCCGGTCGCCCGGTTCTCTCACCCCCCGAAAATAAAATCGCTTTGTTAACCTTCGCCGTTTTCTGCTCCCTCGCCGAAAGACAGGTGAGCGAAAATGGCTCGATCAGGAGCCCGGAAATCTAATTTCTGCTCCTTCTCCTTCTTTCATTTACCCCACCCCGCCACCCACTAGAAACCTCTTACGCCAGACCGTCTCTCTCATTTTGCGTCATGCCCTGGGGCAGTCTTAAAGGGGAGGCTACGTCCAGGATTGTATCTTTTTTTCTGAGAGGGCTGCGGCCATATATGTGAAATATCTTCATAATGTGAATGAAGTAAATTTTATTTGATCTATTACTTACTGAGAATGCGTATAGATTAGTCCTATAATTAAAACAATTCAAATTGATATACATTTTTAAACGTAAATAATTATACCAATTTACAATTTCTCTAAAGTTTGTCATGTTTGTACGCTTCTACTACTGTATCGCGGTATAACGGCACTGTAGAAGTCTAAACCACCAAAATGGCCGTAAACGGTTAGGTCATGCTTATTTGTGTACGCTTGGATGACACGTTTTTATTTTTCTGAATGATGTACTAACTTTAAAACAGTATTACTCCTCTTCCGTTGAAATTAGACCAGTGGTTCAAGTGTTCTTCTGTTAGTGTCTTTTAATTGTAGTATTATGTCAAGAACGCGCTATTGTCAAATAATATGTATGTGTTTTGAAGGAAATTTGAGTTTCTTATGTTATACCGCAAACTGCCCTATTAAATAAACAGTGTCATGAAAAATAACCTTTACAATATATTAATAGAATAATTTGAAATATTTTACAAGGCAACGTCTTTATCGAAGTCGTTAAGATTCCTTCAGGATAACGACGTTTCGGTTTTAAATCTCACGTGTGTTATGAATGCGAGTGTCGTTTACGGAATTTAAAATTATAATTTATTAGGTTTGTAAGACGTCCGGGATGAAACATGAGTGTAAAACGCAGACATGTAAAACAAATCACCACTCACTCTCGGTTAATTACTTCATCTTTTTATTTGGAAAATTTCATGGGTTAAATTAGCACTTTTAAAAACAGTGCTTGGGATCTAATATTCTGCTCATTCTCTGTATTTCCAACATTTGTTAAATGAACTTTAAAACGGGCAGCCACTTTATTTGTCCATCGATCAAGTGCAACTGTGAAATTATTTAAATCGTGAATGTTTTACAAACGGGCGAATTATTACTGATATGTGTGCAAAATTAATAATTTCAGTGTTTACAAATTTAAAGCTATGCTTTTAATGCGGATTTAATCATGGAACTATTTTCCGGCTTCGTTGTCAACATAACTGGAATAATGCCAGTCAGCGTTTAAGTCATGTTATGTTAATTTAGGGTCAGTAATTTGTATTCGAATGTTCCATTAAAAGATTTCCGTTTGACGAAAAGAAGATTTATCAAGTAGGTCTCTATACTTAATGCCCTTATTATAGTAGTATAGCCAGTACTGGAGTGGAAGCTGTAGATACTTGGTCCAACGGTGGAAACAGAATCTATATTCCTCGGCGTCTTTGGCGGCGTCCATTGGAGAAGCTGCTATATCGTTACCATCTGAGCATAAGTTTCCGTGTTCTAATCCTGGTCAACCATAGTCATCGTACTCTCTTTTTCAAATGCAAGTAGATCTCTCTCCTTACTGGAATCGCGGAAAAAAGCGAAGCCGTCATTCAACCCAGCGGAAATGTGATGGCATTTTCAAGAAGACGGATACGATAACAAGTTCTCAAGATCTTATCTGCTGGAAAGGCATATCATAGAAGAAACATTAACCAAATATATATTTCCTTAGTATTTTTCATGCTGTTAGCATGTAAATCACTTACGCTTAGCCGGCATGGTTCTTCGCCGGTATGTCTTAAATAGCATTGGACAGGAATTTTCTGTTTAGGAAATGGCACAGTTACTGACCCAAAAGTGAGTTTTGAACATCATATTCGAAAGCTGTGTCTAAGAGAGCCGTCCAAAACACGTACGAAAATGTAAACATGCATGTTCTGTCTTTCGAAGGAGTTTTACCATCTACAAAACTGAAGTTACAATTTGAATGAGCGATCTCTACCATAGTTTAGAAAAGCACGTTAAATTCGTCCAGAAAAAAATATGGTTATAGGGACCATCTAGACAGTTAAAATTGGACAGCCATCTGATCGGTTATATACGCCATCTATAAATTGTCAACATAGATAGTTATACCTACAGAATTATTTGTTGTATTCCTGTCTGCGATTGTATTTTCTACTGTATACAGAATGAGCCTAAAATCACGGGACAAACTTTGAGAGGTGATAGAGCTCAATAAAACAAACAATTATTGTATAGGAATATATGGGCGGGAGTGACGCGTTGTGGCACAAACACAAAAATAACACATGAAATGCAACACAGTATTTATTTACAACGTCGCCGCTTAATGCCTTGTTAAAGCAATGTTTATAAATAATTGCTCAAAATGGCTACCACCGTAATGCAAGCTTGGTAGCGTCGGCGGAGTGATGCTGATGCTGATGTAGAGGTCGCCAAGCATGCGTGACTGTTGTTGGATGCATTTCCAGCAACTGTTTTAACATTTTCTGTACGGAATCACTAGTTACGTTTGCTGCTAATGAACATTTTATGTTTCCGTTAATGTGTTATGTTTTTGTGTTTGGGCCTCAACGTGTCCCTTCCGCCCATATATTCATATACAATAATTGTTTTTAGTGAGCTCTACCACCCCTCAACGTTCGTCCCATGATTTTAGAATCATCCTGTATATGGCTGGTACAGCAGACAACTAGGGTTATAATAACCCATCGTAGCGTGACGCAGCTGGTGCTGAACAGTTCTGTAATCGGGTTTGAGGGTTGCAGCATCAGAATATTCTGCTAGGCTATTACAATAACGACTGCTATGGGAACATGCAATTATTTTTGTTGCGGTTCTGTTGCAGATACTGTGTGTTTTGTAGTGGGAACGGAGAGCTCTACTGTAGCAACCGTATTTACAGTAGTAAAACAGCAAACAGTTCTATTGGTGTTATTTTCTATGTTTACAGTATTTATACGGTACTTATCACCGTCAGGTTGCTGTCCCTATCTTAACCGGTTCTAGATTGTACCTACAACTGTAGTTTAGTTTTCCTGTGCAACTGATTCACAAGTCGCTATCAGTTTTTTAACTGACTTTAGACACCAGGATTTCACTGGTAGGTTTCATCCATTAAAGTTTAGAGCTTATTGCATTAAAACATCAACATATATTTAACACACTTTCGTGGCTATATGCTTCACAGGAGAAGTTATTTCGCGAGTGTTCAATACTTGTTGGTAAATTCCCATAAATTAAACAGCTGAACCAGTAACATACACCGGATTGTAAATAAAGAATATCAATATTTTGAAAACTTAGTTTCTCAAATACTGTTCACATATGGTAATTGCAATTAATGCCGCTTACGAGGAAAGTCAAAATTTTTCCATTTCAAAGTTTATTGTTAATCACTTGCATGGGGTGAAAGTCTCAGAAAAATGCATTATTTTATTTAGACGAAACATATCTTACCATGTGTGTATTACTTTCAAGCACTAGTTTCTCACAGAAAACATTTTATACCGCATATTTTTGCATAATAGAATGTCGAAATCACAATTTTAGTATATTTGGAATGCGTGTGTGAGCGAATGTCAGTAACAGCGCGGGAATGAAGACCGTTTCGCGACCAAGGCATCCAGGCAGGATGATACCGCTATGGTTTCCCATTGCCTTCCGCGGGATGGATGAGAAGAAGCGAGCTGAGAATGGAGCAACGCCGGAATGCAAGGGTGGGGGAAATGGCTGATCCCCGATAAAAACCGCTGACCAGTGGCATCTTCCGGCACGATTCCCACTTGCGTGGTGAGCAGGCTAACCGCTCAGCAACTGCGGCCCTTATTTGGAACGTTCAAATAATGAAAACTAACTCACCTGCCAAAATGAGATATTTCACGTTGAAATAATATTCCACGACTGACTTCAAGAAATAATTTAAATTACGCTATGAAATAGTTTTCCACACTTAAGGAATCGCTCAAAATAAGAAAATGTTTTACACATTTTATATTTTTGCTGTTAAATATATTTGGAAAAAACATGTTTGCTAAGAATACCTTAAAATTAATTAATACATTATCTTTCAGTCACATTGTTTACATTTTTTATAATGATTTTGTTTATTTTATTTGTACGAAACAAAACCCTACCTGTGGGGTTTTGGGGCTGTAACGCCACAATAAGTTGATGATATAACTATTAACCCTACTTTCCTCAACTTGGGTTACATTAATTTTTAAGTCAATTCTTAAAATCTGAGTTCGTAGGTAGGACTTGACTTCTCTTTGAAAGCAACAACATTAGAAATGAAACCATAAACGTATGCAACATTAGTGAGGCAATTAAAAATACACACGTGCCTTACCTGGGACTTGAACGAAGAAGAACCCCGTACAATAAGCAAGTGCGAAATCAATTGTGTTACGGAGGTCGGATTTGGAGCATCGAATCAGGATTTAACAGTATAATGTATCGAGTGATAGGGTTTACGAAATTAAATAATTTACATAGCCGTCATTTTGAAAATAAGTGACTAAGACAATTAAAACATGTTAAATTTACATTACCTACCGTAGCACTACTTTTGTGAAGAATTTGGCGAAAATAGGTTGTTTGGTCCCTGAGATATGTTATAAAAACCTTTATTTTCTTATTTTATGCTGTCATACAAAATTTCCAAAAAAAGAAGCTCTATATACGATGGCTCTAATGTATAATGTCTACATACAAATTTTGTCGAATTTGGTTAAATTCTTTAATATATGTGGCACGTTTACCTAAATTATTTATGAAGTAACAATTTTGAAGATCTTTGTCAGGCCCATATAAATCATGAAAGTTTACATGGACATCTGTAGCATTTATGGTGGGCACAATTTGGTACAAATTAGTAGATATTTTCCAGTGTAACATTTGGTGGGAGTCGGTTGGTTGGTATTCGAGATATGGCAGAAAACCTCCATAATTTTCATTAATGGAGGGCAGAAAAGTAATGTAGTAGCACATTCGATGATTGTATACTTCCAATATACAAATTTAAGTTAAAATATATTACATAACTTCGTAGATATAGGACCCAAAACCATAACTATTTTACAACAGGCATTCTGAAAATAAATGTGTCATACTTAAAAACGCAGATATTTATATGACCCACCACAGCACATCTTTATGAAATTTGTAATAATGGGTTGATTATTTACCGAAACTTGAGATAAAAATTTTATTTATCATTGGTGAGGCTATCATACAGAGCGGCAGAGAAATGAAGATTTGCATAGACATATTTTATGGTTGAGATAGGCACTGATAGCTTAGAAATTTAAGTTGGAAATGGTTTCCTTAATAAAATATACTGAGCTAAAATATTTATATAGGTACTATTGTGTAAATAAGGGCCTGACATACTTAAAACATACCCGTTTACACCACCTGCTGCAGTACTTTTTTTTCTAGCCAAATTTGGTAGGAATCTGTCAATGGCTTCCCGAGATATGACATAAAGACTTCATTTATTCCCATAGTGCTATATAACAAAATGGCCGATAAAATATGCTTCGTGTAGATACATTTGATTTATCTAATAGCTACTGCCAAAATACAAAGATATGTTACAATTGATTACATAATTTCGACGATATAGCATTCTAAGCTTAAAAGGCAATGTGGCCGCAATTTTGAAAATAAAATGTCCGACATGTTTAAAACATAGCACTTAACACCATGTGTATCTGTACTACTTGTTTGCCAAATTTGGTAGTAATCGATAAATTTTTTACCGGGATACGACATAATAAATTTNGTGTATCTGTACTACTTGTTTGCCAAATTTGGTAGTAATCGATAAATTTTTTACCGGGATACGACATAATAAATTTACATATTTGTATAGTGCTATCTTCTAAAATGGCACACAAAATTGGTTACGTGTTGTTTATATGATGTTTGTAAAAGATACTTTCAGTGTACAAATTGTGGTAGAAATTGTTTAAATGCTATGGCAGATATACCAAATAAACCTAAAAAATTTTGTATACCCACCATTTTGAAAATAGTACCTTATCAAGTTCAATCACTTACGTTTACTTGGTTTATCATGGTGTCACTTACCTGCTAAATTGGGTGATAATAGGTTTAATAGTTTTCTAGATATAACGAAACAATTTTATTACTTCATTTATTACTATTTTCCAAAATGTTGGACTAACAACAAAGTTTATGCCGAATTGTAATGAATACACAATGCTCTGCTAGCAGTCAAAATTTGGTTTTAATCGGGTGAATTGTTACTGAGATATGATATATAACCCCAAATTTTTTAATTACCGCAATTTTGAAAGTAAGTTGCAGATGTGGTCAAAAACTATAAAAGTCAGGTGTCCTTACTACATGTGTACCGAGTTTGGTGAAATACGATCCACGCGTTCAAAAATTAAAAAGGGGAAGTGACACATTCACACAAAAACACGCTCAGACACACATATGTACATACACATAAACACACAGACGCACATACAGGAAAGTGATCTCATAAGCCTTTCCTTCCTTCTGAAAGTAGACTAAAAACTATGTGACAAAAAAAATTTGTTTCCATGTAGTGAAAGAGTACTTTCCAATAATGCCTGCAAGTGGAATGGTATTTCGTACAAATACAAAATAATGCTTTTCTTGGTGACAAGTATCCTTAAGTCACAATTNCCTGCAAGTGGAATGGTATTTCGTACAAATACAAAATAATGCTTTTCTTGGTGACAAGTATCCTTAAGTCACAATTGGTCGTTTTATGGGCATGAAAAACATTTACGAAAATTAAGACATATTATACTAGAAGTCGTCATTGTTAATTTTAACTTAACAAAAGTCGCCTTGGAAAAGTTCTTAAACTGGCACAAAAAAAAAAAGTCAAACCGTTTAGAAATCCAAAAAAGCAAAAATATAATTCGGGGGATATTAATTGTTATGGTATATTTTTGTCGTATTGAAATTACTTCGTTACTGGGAGTAAGTTGTGTTTTATTATTCACATCATTCTAAAATATTAAGACTCTGATATTGACAGCACGTAAATATGCAGAAAATATAGAATCTGTTCAATTTATCACTTAAAGGGAAAGTTAGTTAGAAGAGTGATTGTCAAAATAAAACCTCGTGAATATGTTCACTGCACGTCATCTTCAGTTATTGAAATACCTACCACTGTAAATTATTTGTTTGGAAAATGTATGTTGTGAAGCTAGCGGAATTCGCTTTGAATTACTTTTTACTTATTTAAAAAGTTTTAGAGATTCCGAGAGAAACGTTTTAACAGAACTGCAATAAAATGTTTCATAGTTCGATTAAGCTTTCTCTGATGCAGTTTCAAGCGTAGAAAACCTGCCAATTCCGCCCCGGTGGGTGCATTACTTTTAACTTGATTTTTAAATGCATGCAGCGCGTCCGTTCTCGGCACTTCATGCGAGCCGGCTTACTTATGGGCGTGAAATGGCCGACCCGCTTCCCGTACGCATTGTGTAACTCAGCGAAACGATTTATCTACCTTTTCCGCCGCACAGCTCTGCGGCAACTCGTGTTGCCCTGTTTCAGCTCGTTATGTGTACAAAACGACATTCTCCCTTCACGCTGTTCCAAGTAGTGCCTGCCTGTGCTTCGCGGGAAAACACAATTGGAAAATTAACCAGAAAACTTAGTAAATATAAACGTATCCTCGTCGTCTGCAGTTCTTTTTTTTTAAATTTACTCTTCCGTTGAGGACAATTCCCAATAATATAAACATATTATTGTTTAGATTGTTTTTATACATTCTGTAACACACACAGGTTTGGAGGTGAGAACTGTTTTATCCGCCTTGCTTTATTTGGAAACTCCAAGAAGAATTCGGGGCTGATTGAAAATATGCGGAGGCTTGTAGCATGTGCACTTGTTATTGTCACGATTTTATGTTTGGAAGAGAATTGAATATTAATTGAAAATATTTTAATCCTACATTTTTTTTTACATACAAGCAGTGTAATAAAAATAAAATGTAAAAAGTAAATAACAACAGATATCGACTGTATAACAGTTATTTGCAAACAGAAAGCATATTACGTTAGTGATAGATTACTATTTGAACACACAAATTCTACACTCAACCGTTAGATTACCTTGTATAGTAGCAATTTTTTTTCTCGTAAATTGCACATAACACATGTATAATAACGGAAATTTGGTATTACATGAAGTACTAGTAATTTTGCACATTTTTCAACGTGTTTAATTTTAAGTTTTATGTTNTACGGAAATTTGGTATTACATGAAGTACTAGTAATTTTGCACATTTTTCAACGTGTTTAATTTTAAGTTTTATGTTATGGTTTAATAAGCAATAAATTCATATTAGGATTAGATTCATATAAATGCTTATATTTCTCTTGGAATCCTGAGGAGCAACATAAAAGTTACAAATACAGTGCTCTATTTTGTAGATTTCACATAACTATGTAAAATTTACCCAAACATTTGCATACTTACAGATACTCCAGTATGTAAGGTTTGCACATACATGATCATTGTAAACCATACAATTGAACATATAAAAGTACACAGACACTGAGTGTCTGTTAAACGACCGTTTAAGGACTTATTACACGGAGTGGGCGTGTTTTGCACATGTGTCGTAACAAGTAATTAACATCAACATACAGTCACGTGTTTTTACCAAAGAATTGTGAACTCTCAGGATTCCTAAGAACATTTATGTAAAAGCACAACGTACTGTAGCGATTAAATGTAAAAAAAAATTGTAACATTATCAAAATATTGTATGGAAATTTATACTTGCTTTTTTAAAATGTATGTATGCGATGAACATAATTTCTGTGATATCAATGTTTGTGACATAAAGTCGGCGTTGTACATAAGCTATTATCGCATTAACATCGATGAGGTCAGTAGATGTAGAGGGGATGCTGCGAAGTCACAGACTGCTTAAGAGCGCAGAGGTGAAACACCCGCTTTTCTCGCGTAATTCCTTCCCGCATATCTTAGCAAAATGGCTTCACTGGCCATTGACATGGCGGGGTGGCTCTCACCAATCACAGAATGGTATCCTAATCGCCAGTCGGCGGTTTAGCCCATACGAAATGTTACACGGCACGTAGCAGCCAATCAGATACAAGGAGAATTCTAGAGCCCCACACAACCAATCAGTTTTGTAATTTTACTAAGAATTCTTTGGAAACTGGCTTCCAAGATAATTTATGTAACGCTAGAATTAAATTAAAGCAAATTACACATAATTTTAATGTGAAATGTGTAAAAAAAATAAATGTCCAATTTTACCAAGCAAGTACTGTAGACATGAAATTTATTATAAATTTAAAGCTACGTAAACAATTTTTCGTGTTTTATAAAAAGTGTGTGTGCTACTTTGGCAACTAGTTAGCAAGTAATTGTTTGTGAAAGGTGCAAAAGTATTTTGCAATGTGGGCGCACCCAGATAAAAGGAACCACCCTTGTAATTTCACCTGTGTGTACTCTTCTACATTGTGGTAATGAGTCAAGAGGACGATGTACTATTAGATATTTCCTGTGAAGTCTTTACACAGTACAGCGCTGCGATGGAAACGACACAAGCCAGCTGAGCGTGTTTNTATTAGATATTTCCTGTGAAGTCTTTACACAGTACAGCGCTGCGATGGAAACGACACAAGCCAGCTGAGCGTGTTTCGCGTAGGACCAATGTGGCGCTAGTGGACGGATGTGTTCACAGAAATAGTTGTAATTATGCTGTAACCATGTAACTACACATTTTCTTATTGATGAAGCTGGGATTTGNTGTGTTCACAGAAATAGTTGTAATTATGCTGTAACCATGTAACTACACATTTTCTTATTGATGAAGCTGGGATTTGTACATTTAGCTGTAAACTTACTTAAGATTGTACAATTTTTGTAGTGAGAAAAAGATAGGTTGTTGACATAAAAAAACCTGTGCGCGTGTACTTATATACGCGCGTTAGAAGTTATACTTCTTTGGCGTGATTAAAATAAAATATTTTATTACGTATGAAAATAATTTATGTAAGTAGGAAAACGATAAAATGACATAAGAAAGACACGCGCCAAAAGAAGTATAACTTCAAAAATTTGTCTTTTCTTGTTTTAAAGATACTGTTCTAAGTACAGCAAAATATGCATTGAATTAGAGTTTAAAAATATTTCCTAGTTATCATGCGGGTCTTATTGTAAGCTGTTTTGCTTATTGATATTTTAGAAAAAGAACTAGGGAATATTTAAATGTAAATATTTTTCAGGACAGAAATGAAAGTCGAATTTCGTTGCCAAATCATAAATTTGGTTATTGAAACATAAAGGCGGTCGTTGAAAAGTGTTAAAGTCAGTAAAAACCGCTTTAAGCAGCCCTCTGTTAACGAAATCATTTTTATAAAGCAGTGTTTTATATTATAGCGGCAATGCTGTGTCTTTTCCTGTAACCGCCACTACAAAACTCTTAGGATACAGAACACAACGCGAAGCTTTTCTGTGCAATTTTCCGTTGCCATAGCAACGCTTCCTCACAGTGGAACGTAACCTTGAGGCGTTTAAAGGGGAAGTATCCTTACCATCTTGGATTTACGTATTTCGCTCCATAACTTAATCTTCAGAGTCAGTGTTTAAAAACCAAGCTAGTTAAGACATAGGGAACGTCTTAACAGTTATTTCAAAATCCAACTTATTTTTCTTTCATGATTAGTTTCACACCTCTAAATGTGATAAAATATTGCCTAATTATTTAATAATGTCAATACCACACGGGAAAACAAAAAAAAACTGTAATTTAAACCGTAAAGACGTTAAAATAATTCTTTACGTAGTCCTCAATGTCATGTCTATCTTTGATTTTTTATTACGAATACTTGTAAAAAAAAAAAATCGAAGGCGGAACGGATACTGACACCTTAAAAAGTCTTACTTGGGAGCAGTGGCGTGTGGTGAACTGTTGCGAGGTACGCTGGTGCTTGCTCACTGCTGTACATTCTCGGTGCACGTAGGAGCCAGTGACCATCGTGCAGCCTAGGGAAACTGAGTGCATCCCGACCACTCGCAAGCGAGCAGCGAGGGACCCGTTACACGCGTCCTGCGACGTCACCTGCCAAACCCACGTCCTAGTGGCGGGAGCGTAAACTAGCAAGCAGCAGGGTACAGCACACAGCTAATGCCAGCTTACACTGCAACAGTTCGCCACAGGCCACTGCTCGGGAGCCCCCTTGAGGGTGTTGGACCACAACCAAACATTGTCCAATATGCACGCATTGTATGTGATGACATTTTCCTAGAATTAAAAACATTTTACACTTTTAATTTTTTTGAATAATTTGACGTCAAATACAAAATGTTTCGGTTTTTCTGCAGCTATGATTACAAATACTAACCAAGTTGTTCAAATAAAAACATTTACAATTTAAACTAACGCCATGGGATAGAGCGTGACACACATGTCATCACCAAATACCAAGCCGTATATAAGAAAAAAAAATGTTAAACCAGAAAAAAAGTTTGTATATATTTTTTAACTTTTTTCTATCGCATGAAGTGTTATTTGGTGATAACATATATGTCACACGGTAGCCCATGGCATTAGTTTACGTCTGTATTTTTTTTTCCATTTGTACATGTTAGTTAGTATTTGTTATTATGGCTGTAGTAAAACAGAAAATTTTTATATTTGAGATCAAATTATTTAAAAATCACAAAGTGTAAACATTTTTTATTCTCAATGTGTACAAGTTGAACAATGTATGGTACAAATGTGATTCGCGGGGTCCAACGCCGTCGGGAGCTCCCTGCCGCGGAGTGATCACGACGTGAGAACTGTGGTTAACGGAGAGAGGACTGGCGTGTTGCAGGGGGCGGCGAGGGCCTGCGGCTGATGGACATCCGGGTGCCGAGGTGGGGGGAGCTGCGGGGCGCCGTCACCATGACCTGCGACTTCAAGCTGGAGGACGCCAAGCTCTACTCCGTGAAGTGGTACAAGAACGACTTCGAGTTCTTCCGCTACATACCCGACAACACGCCTCGCACGCAGTCGCTGCCCGTGCCCGGCATCGTGCTCAACGTGAGTGAACACACCTTCCCCCCCTCCACCATATCCTCCCGCCCTCACGCACATCGCTGAACCTGCCGTCGCACTCTCGCGGGCTGATCGCGAAAGTCCCGTATCGCGCGAGATTCTGTTCCTCCGGCGCGTGACGCACTCCGAAGCGAGCCCCGGAGTACGAAAACAGAGCCCCGAGTCTCGTCGTTGTACCGCGAACGTCGGAGATTGATGACGTCACAGCGCGGTGACTATCATGAGGTACGAGTACGAACCTACGTAGGGCGATTGCCCACGGAGAACTGAAATTAGACACTCCACGTGATTTGCTTTAAACTAGCTGACCAATACATAAACATCATGCACTCTAAATCTCTAAACAGTAGTATAAAACATAGTCGCTTATCCGCGTCTGTCTGTGTATTCGCTTAGTACTTCTAAACTACTTGATGAATTTTGATGCGGTTTCCAACGTCATTTAGAGAATATCTTGAGGAAGGTTTCAGTGTATAACACATGCATATTTAATATATGGATAGTAGAGAAATGTTGAACCGTTTGTAATGAAGTCGTAAAAAAATCTCTTTTAGGGAGCTTACACGGCTTGCGCTGACTAAACCATAAGAGATACATCAAATTAAACTGCTACAGAATTGTAGCTCTCAAGAAGGTCTACAGAAAAGTCACAGATATAATTTGTTTATCTTTTAAGGGTGACCCACAGTAACTATTTTTGTCTTTGTAAGTATAGCTGTAAAAACTGAATTGTTACCGAGCGAAGCCGGGCCGGTTCCCCTAGTATAATGTAAAACACTTTGGATCATTGTCGAGATAAGTGTATTTATATAGTTTCAGCAGTCTTCGTGGGTTATAGTTGGGAAGTTGCGAGCAGCACGAGCTTACTTCTTACCGTCAACAGATGTCGCGCTCGGTGAGATGAAAGTTTGTAAAACCACAAACATAAATATCTGGCAACATTGTCGCACACGTTATTTATTGTGCCTTTAAAAAAAATTAAATCCATTGTTTTAGGTAGTTGTTTATGCCTGTCTGGACCTAACTGCTAAGTAAATTTACCTAACGACTTTCGGTGTACGCGTTTGTTCTGTGACGTTACAAAGTTTCGATATGCTTCGAGGTTTAACGAAACTCGTGCCACAGTGCAGTTCGTTATCACTACATTCACTTTGTGTTTAGATATGTCTCCGGAGGCAAGCGTTAGGCTTCAGAGACATAACGAAACACAAAAGCGAATGTAGCGTTTACGAACCGCACAGCGGTACGCGTTTTGTTAAACCTAAAAGCGCATCGAAATTGTATGACGTCACAGAGCAAAAGAATGCCCTGAAAAACATTAAGTAAATTTTATTTAGTAATTATGTCCTGGCAGACGTAAACACATTCATAAAATAATGTATTTAATTTAAAAAATTGCACTATACATAACGTGTGCGACAATGGCATTAACTATTTATATTTGCGATTTGTAAACTTACAGCTTACCGCACGCGACATATATTGGCGAGGAAAGTAAATAATACCTACCTGACACCTGATGACCGCCCAAAAATAACCTACAAAAACTGCTGGTGCGAATAATTCAGAATGGTTTACATAATATCATATTGTACTACGTTTATTTCTGGATCAACTAGCTTAAAGTTAATTACGTGAAGTGTTTACCGTCAGGTGTCCACTGAAAATAGTGACTAAGGTGAATAAAGCACGACAGTTGCGATGTTGGTGGCACATAACGTTAAGTTGGTACTAACAGCTAGCGATTACTACCGCTGCGACATCTTCAAACTTCGACATATGTATATGGTAAAATAACGAGAAAAAAAAAAAAAAAGCTACGTTTTCGAAAATTCATCGATGGATCCACCAGTTGAGGCATTTCTCGAACATCAGATTTATTTTCAGCAGTATTTTCTCGTCAGCTTTCAAAATAAAATTAATGCCATAACATACAAATTCTAAAGTTTACATCGCACATTTGTAAAACGCGACGTACGGAATTACTTTTGTATACTTTAGAATGCTTCAAAATTACGACATGAGGGTGTGTTAACTTTTTTTTTTCGGAGACAGCATTCGAAAATTCATCGGTTTATGTTTCGATGCATATCCACCAGATCCACCGGATTTTCAGGTCAGTTGAACCAGTGGATCAATCGGTTTTCAACCGGTCTCAACCGAAACAGTGGTTTTCGAACGTCCGGTGTACATACGTGAATGCACCGGTGAATTTTCGATTACGCGAAAGATGTTTAAACTCAGCTCGCTTCGGAGTGCGCTACACGCCAGCTAAACTGCTTCTCAAAGAACCGAATATTGCGATACGTGATGTTCGTAATCATATCGCAAGCCCGATACTTAAAGCAGTTCAAGCACCTGCAACATCCCTGTGTATCTTACAGATATTTCATGCTTTTACGACATAATATTAACAAAAATGTGATAAAATGCTTAATTAGGTTAAAATACCTTTCACTTCCTTGTTTAAGTTTGATATTGCGACAAAAAAACATTTCAAACATTTAAATGGTTTCGAAGTTCGATTCAATCTGGAATGTTTCGTGGAGTCTTATGAAAGTCACAAGGAAACTAATTTGAAGTCTGGCATTTTGTCCACTCACAATTAAGATTTAAGGTTATTTAGAATTTAAGTTTTACTATAAAATTTAAAATGTCATTATAATCCAATGACACAAATGATTTGCATAAAATTTCTTCATGTTATTTTAGTGACATCAACAATTAATTTTCAGTGTACAAAAACATGCTAGTTATGACAAATTCTGAAATTTGTATGGCAAAACATTATTCAGTAATTAGAAATGTGCATAATTTTCGTATTTAATATTTGTGTTTTGTAAGTTAAAGTTTTATGATTAATTTCGACGTTATAAGACAGAATTTTAAAATGTAGTAAAACTGGAGAAAGTTATTTCTAAGCGGATTTTCCACTGCATAGCGCTCGCAGAGCATGACGTCGTGTCTGACGTCACAGTTGAGGTGTGTGTCAAAGCAGAGAATAAAGATGAGATGGACCGATGTTCGTCTTCTGCGGACGTCCCGAACACAAACTCACCGCCGCCGCTTTGCATCACTGGAGCAAGCTCCTCAGCACAGGAGTAGTACACTGAAGAGTCAAAAAAACTGGTACACCTCCCTACTATCATCTAGGGCCCCCCGAGCACGCAGAAGTGCCGCAAGACGACGTGGCATGGACTCGAATAATGTCTGAAGGTATGCAGGAGGCAATTCACACCATGAATCCTGCAGGGCAGTCCACAAATCCACATCTGCGCCAATTTGAGAATGGGTGGCACGTATGTCACGTTTTTAATGATTCTCGTCAGTCGTCGTTTGTCCCGTTCTTTCACGATCTTTTTCCGGCCGCAGCGATGTCGAAGATTTGATGTTTTACCGGATCCCCGATATTCATGGTAGATTCGTGAAATGGTCGTACGCGAACATCCAAATGTTATCGCTACCTCGGAGATGCTATGTCCCATCTCTCGTGCGCTGACTATAAAACAACTTTAAAACTCACTTAAATCTTGATAACCTGTCATTGAAGCATCAGTAACCGATCTAGCTGCCGACCGCATAGCGTTACCCTGATTGGTTCCATGCCTCTGTTATTTGCATATACACGACTATTCCAGTTTTTTTTGCTCTTCAGTTTACAAGCTGCGTGAGGGGCTCTTGTCCAGCCAGTTGTCTTTCATTTGAAACGTGGCGGAAAAGAGAGGCTGACCCCCTCCCCCCGACACACCCATTAAATTGTCCTCATGACACTANCGATACATCCATTAAATTGTCTTCATGACACTAGCTCGCTTTGATTTTAGGGCAAGCCGGGTTTCCCCAGCAAGCCCTGGTTCCCATCAACCTTTAACCTCTCTCCGACTCTGCCTGCACAGAGATTGTGGGAGGAGGTTGCAATATAGTTTTGTCACTTCCGGTATTTTAATAAATGCAGGTTAAGTTATAGACTGGACGAGAATTTGTTAAACCCCCGGCCAGTCTTTTATTGTTGAAAGCTGACTCTAAGCCTGAATATTCCCGTGAATTTATACGCGTAAGATCTGCGTAAAGCAGTTGCCTATATCAGATGAGATGGTAATGATTGTATTCATGAGATTGTACTTATAATATATATTATATATTTGGTGGTGTTTCACTGACTAACCCTTACCCATGCCTAAGGTTTTATACTCAGGTTAGGAACAAAACAAGATATTTATCGAAGACTTTGGTGAAAAGAACATTTCCGCCGCAAGGTGCACTAGTGTGCCAAAGTGGTTGGTTGGTTTTGAAGCTGGTGGTAAACGAAAAAACATTTTACTTGTTTGTGCGTGAAAGTTCTTGCTTGGCTCAAATTGTGATTTAGATTTGCCCCAGCGTAAATTTCAATGATAACTTCATTCCGTTTCCATTATTCACGTCCTCCAATGATATCGACCAATACAACAGTAAATGTGCAACCGTGTTCGGCATTGAGCGTTCACAGGCAAGCTTGTTTCAATGGAAAAACCGTTAAGAATTTTGTTTAAAAAGGTGCTATCAAAAAGGAAAATTTGACTTTTGTCCTTTCCTTTATATAACTGTGCAGGTAAGCCCTTAAAATTATATTTTTAACGATTTCATGATTAGTTTTTCGATTAAGTTGTCATATTTATACAAAGTAACTTTGTAAACCAACGCTTTCCTAAAGCCAGTATATTACGTAATATTAAACTGCCTGTGAAAATTCCGTACCCATGGCAAATACAACTGTTAAAGTCACATGATCGACAGTGTTCGATAACTTTATGTACATTCGAATTTTTAACAGACTCACCATTTTATATAAATACAATACTTAAACCAACTTCAATATATTCTTATTGCATTGACTCTAGGTTAGAAAAACCTTACGAACTTCTCGAACCACCTAGTGTGGTTTTGAGAAGTTTGACTACTGCGCATCTAGAAAGAGAACGCTATCAAATTTTCCCTTTTCGAGTAAAATATTCCTGGTGTTCTAAAGTTCTGTTCTCCGCTCGTTGGGGATGTGGTGATGTTGCCGATGGTTGGTGTGTATTCTTTGGACATAAACGTCCCGCATCTTCCGAATATAGTCCGTCACTTTTTTATCAAAAGATATAATTTCACGTCGCATGTCACAAATCAAAGAACCTTCCACTTCGGTGCTACATAACGCCCACCCATGTTTCTTCTACTAATACTTTTTTATTACAGCATATCACATCTGTCGTTGTTTATTTTTGTGATATATTTTGGTCCGTTCACGACTAGGATTTTTATAACGTCTTGCTAATTGCTCTATTATGGCCACCCCCATAAATACTTTAAACCATTTTAATTATCTAACTCGTTTATGACTTTTGCGCTTTAGCCGTTTTCACCGTAACTTCATTTTATTATACGCCTCTGTATTTCGTTGTTATATATATAAACACACATAGCATAAATCTATGTTTCAAGTGCATTTAGTAAAAATTTGTACAAGCTTTCTTTCGTAGAATTTATTGGTTTCTGCGGTTTGTTCTAGATGGATTTCACTATCTTGTATTTCACCCTCTGCTCATAGAGTACCAGGAAACATGAATGCGTAAATGATTTTGTTCTCATTTGTAAAATATTTCCATATAAATACAATTTTTTTTTTTCCATGAAATATTCATCAGCTTCAAATTGAAAGTAAATTTTTCACAAAGAGCATTTACATGGAAATAATTAAAAAAACGTATATATCAAACAGAATATAAATGTGCTTGTATTTCGAAGTATGTAATAGAATGGTTCAAAATAAACCGACATATTATATAGAAAAAAGTTGTTAGTACATTGTAGGAACTATGTTACCAAATAAGATGCTTTTAATTTTTATTTTATTTTAATACTTTAACATTTTTTTTGATGACATTATTTTGATGGCGTATGCTTGGAAAACGATTTTCGGCCATTCTGCTTCTCATTACGTTAATGATATGGAATTATATCTGCTTACTTATCTCATGTAATTTCCTTTAAAGTATAAGCAACTCTTTACTAATAGCCATCCACAAGTATAGTTAAACCAAAAGTTAATATGCAACACTCTCTGAAAATTGCCATGGCTGTTCTTTCAGTTCAAGCCTTGGAATCAATAAACATAAATTCTGCAATCTTAGCTAGATAAAAAAAAACAGAAATTTCATTTTATGTTTTATTTTTTCTATCCGTTACAAATCCGGCGTAATAAAATATGTGGGTAGTGTAAAAGAGACCACAGCTGTAAACGATGAGCATGGCTCAGCAGTAAACAACACCCAACTGCAGGTAACATATTTTGTTGGAATCTATCTCTTTTCCACTAGGATCATCTTTACGATCGGGCGTGGAGCCCGCCACCGGTGCCGTGTCTATAAAGTGCGAGCTTCATTCGCGCGATGCACGGCTACCGTGCCATTCTCGACCGTCTGTCACCACGGGAACACACCGACATACCAGGTGCACTGTTCGGACATGAACCGCCAAAACGCGTGAAAGGAGACCGTCAGTTCACAAGCGCCTGCTGTATGCAACCCGCGCGACTGCCATGTCACTCCGGTTGCATACCGTACGCTGCAATATCACATATGCGCACACATTCGCTTTCTCATTTCCCTGTATCTCTCCCCTGCAACAGTTTCAATTTGAGGTAGCTACCACTTTCAATCGTAAACGTTAAAAAAAGACCTATCAAAACTTATATTAGACATTCATAACAGCAATTGTATCTGGTTTTTAGTTTTACGTCATCCTCACAAATTGGATCGTGCTAACTAATACCTACGGTCAAGTGAGAAAAGAAACTGTTTAATATCCGAAAAATTATGGCAAGTCTCCATAATGAATTTCCATAGATAAAAACTTCAAATGTTAAGAATTGAATATATCAGGTATCTAATAGTGCTTTAAGACTTTATACAAATATAATTTTAATTATGTAGTTGACGTATGCGAAATATATATACATATATAGTATCCAGAATTCTTTGTGATTGTTTAGAATTCGCAATTTCTTCTCCAATATAGTACATCAAACCTTATACGAAACCGTACCTAGGTATAATCTGGGACCCTATGGTGTAAATTATCCAGTAAAGATACAATAGGAAAGTAATTACTAAATTCACTTCGGTTATACAGAGAAATGGTATTCAAAGACTGTAACCAAAAACATGATATCAGTACATCGTTCTCACGTTTAAAGGCAGGGTCGAGATGGCTGATAAAAGATTAACCTGAAGCCAAGTGGACTTTTTGCCCTATACCCAGGGACACAAATGACCTTCACTTCCAGCATGAAGCACAATAAACTTCATATCCTTTCCTGCATCGATAAAAACCAGGATCATATTGCAAACTGTTCATGCAAATGACTTGCATGGGAATTCGCCTGGAAATGGGAAACACGTTGGACTATTACTCCCTCAATTTAGTTGGATGTAACCCAATAAGTGATATTCTGACTGATATACTGGGTGAGACGCGGTAGCTAATGGAACAGTGGTGCAAATTAATGGGGTGGAAAGGAAACGAGACCATGTCACAAAAAAATCTTTCTGACGGTAGTGCCTGCAATTACGATCTTCCGGGCTAGATTTCATCTAAAAGACTGTTTGCGTTTAAATTAGTACTTCTAAACGCCCTGTTCAGAATCTACTCTTCTCCCGCTCTGCATCTTTCCAATATAAGTTATTTTTACATTGCCATCGACCACATCATTTATTCACGCGTCGATACAGTGTAACCGTGAATATTTTTACAAATGTTAAAATATTACCTGTATGCCGCTATTAATTGTTTTGTTGTTTTTAAATGAAATATAAACTGAAATATATTGAATACCCTTTCAGTATGACTATAAGACATGGAACTATTTTTCGTGGGTCACTGTGGGAGCTTACCAATGAATGTATTAATAAGTCATAACACATAAAGTGAATAGCAGGGATTTTTAGTCAATACTTTATTACAAGAGTGTCCAATTCAACATGAACGAACTAAATTTTTTAAATCGACCCTCAATTACCTATCAAGCGTAAGACGGCGAGTAAAAATACGACATTAAATATATAATAATATCCAACCACATACCCATCATGTATGAATTCCGTCGAAAGTTTCTTTGCAGTTGGCTTGTCTTGTCATCAGGCGAAAAAAACCATTTTTTAGGCACTCCTGATGTTAGGCAAAGTACATCCTAACTGGCATTACAGTGTCGCGGACTCGCTGAGTAAGTGGACAGGAATATATTTGGGTGGTTGAAGTGCCAGGGCAGTAACGTGCCTTAGTATCAGAGCCTGATGACCCGCGCGTGACACTAGGTGGGTAGTGAAGCGATGGATCTTGAGTCCTGCATAGCGTCTCCCACCAAGATGACCCATGCCTCCGAGAGTGGTGCTTCAGCACCCGGCACCCCTGGGTTTAAGCAAATTGGGCTCCGCCATGGACATTCCTGTCCATCCCGTACCTCCCATATGGGGATTGGGGTATCCGGCCTGTTGGATGGAGGCTGATGACGGACTGGTACTAATATCTGGAAGAGCTGGAAGAGAACTGGAGATAAAAGCTGCTGATATCACGGAAAAGGTCAAGAAATGGGCGGATAAAGTCAAGCTAAAGTTCTCCACTGCAAAACCAAAGACCACGTTGTTGAAAGGAAGTTTAGGCAGGGCACCTGCTGTAAGTTTTGGCGATGAATCTGTTCAGCATGTAGGTGAAATGGAATATCTGGGAGTAATTTTGGATAATAAGAAAAGTAACCTGAAACCGATTGAATACGTTTCTAGAAAGGCAATGTTTGTGTTCCAACAATTGAAAAACATTGGTAATACAAGTTGAGGATTAAGTTTCAACACTCTGAAGACAATTTATAGAGCAGTGTTTGAAGCTATTATTAAATATGGAGCTGTTATGTGGTATAAAAGGGCTCACTTGGAAAGGCATAAAGGAAATTGGTTAGTGCTGAGAGGGTGGCACTGCTGACAGTAACGAGGGCATACAGGAGATTATCCAATGATGCACTTCCAGTATTGGCAGAGGTGTTGCAAGTTGACCTTTTGGTCAAAGTTCGTGGAATTATGGTGGAGAGAGCACGGAATGGAGGGCTAAGTAAGGAAGAAAAACCAGATCATTTGATTGAAGTTTCTAGGGAATGGCAAGATAGAAGGCCGAGGTCAAAAAAGGGAAGAGTTACCTTTGAATTGCTTTCATATGTGCAAGAAAGGATGGAGTCCCGGTGCACAGCTATTTATGGGACATGGTGACTTCAAGGAGAAACTTGGTAGATTCTGNAGAAAGGATGGAGTCCCGGTGCACAGCTATTTATGGGACATGGTGACTTCAAGGAGAAACTTGGTAGATTCTGTTTAGTGCAATCTCCGCTGTGTGACGTTTATGGAGTTTATGACACAATGGAGCATGTATTCATGAACTGTTTGAAGACAGAAGATATAAGGGAAAGGCTCCGAGGAACTGCAGGAGTAAAGAGCATTGACTTAAGATTGGAAAACGTCATGAGAGACAAAGCTCTTCACAAGTTATGGTAAGATTTCACCACAAAAATAGACAAAACGCTAGAGGAATATGATAAATGGCGAGAAGAGCTTTACGAGGACCCTTGAAGGGGTATTTGGGTAAAGCCGTTAGAGTAATAAGTCGGAGTATATATAATTGGTGAGCACAGGTTTTACTGAGAAAACCGATATAATACAGTGAACGGCACAGAGATAAGTCATGGCCCAACGAAAGAAGAGGTGAAAGTGCCGTGCACTGCCTTACTCATCAGAGTATACAGTTGCAATGCGGCAGGATGGAGGGAATGCCGGCCTTCGGGCCGTAAAACCTGTTGGATGGATCAGGCCATGGAAACTTCAATGCTTCTTAGCTCCACAGTCTGCGGTTAGTGCAATCTACTTTATGTGATGTATGTGGAGTGGACTATGCTGGACAACATGTATTCACGGAATGTCTCAAGACCGAAGACACGAGGCAATGGTTGGAAGAGATTACTGAAGCTAAGGGCATTTACTTAATACCAGAAAATGTGATGATGGATAAAACTCTTCACAAGATATGGAATGAGTTTACCACTAAAATAGGTAGAGGGTTGGAGGAATACGATAAGTGGCAAGAAGAGCAAATTTCTGATTTCCCATGTGGTGCTATTCGGGTTAAGGCTTTTAAATTAGGAGTCGGAATATGATTGGCGAGGAGGGCAGGTTTTACCGAGAAAACCAGTAAAATACCGAGCAAAGGCACTAAGAAATGGAATGGCCCGAAGAGAGAAGAGGAGAAAGTGCCATGCACTGTCTTACTCATCAGAGTACAGTTGTAGAGTTGTAGTGCGGTGGGATAGAGGGTATGCCGGCCTTTGGGCCGTAATACCTGTTGGATGAACCGACAGTCGGTATTTAGGCTCGTCTACTAGCTAGGACATTGGGAAAATTCTTGGTAATTGTAAAGGACTCGTTGGGTTACCCATTAATGCCATAGAAACTTAAGGTTGTACTACGGGCGATCAGAATGGTTTCACCTAAGTGAGTGAAGAGATTTGGGCGGCTCTTAAAAGCGAGTTCTTGAGAGCCGTGGAGGGTCATTGAGGTGGGAATTGAGCAGTGTCGGAATGAAAGGGCGGGGGAAACGCAAGGTCCCTAAGAATATCTGCTGACCAGAGGTATCGTACGGCACGATCCGCACGTGCAAAAATCAGGGAGTGACCCGACCGGGGTTTGAACCCGGTTTGCCTTTGTGGGAGGCGAGCAGGCCTACCGCTCAGCCACTGCGGCCCCTGGTACAACCTGGTTTTCACTCGAGTGTTTGGTCTTTTGAGGTTGTATTCGTGGTGGCAGTGGTTTAAATTTGGCAAGCTGAAGGAGGCCTGGAAAGTGCTCTCCCCTGAGAAGGGTGGACGGGGTGAACGGCGACACAGCTCCGGCACTGTCCTGGAGAGACAGTAGAGGTTGGGCAGTGCCTCGGCCGGACCACGGGCTTCTCTGGGTGAGAGTGTCCAGAAGGATTTGGGAGGGGAGTGGACGGCGCATCACAGTATCAGTTTGGAGCTTGGAGCTGGTCGACTGGGGTGTTGGCTGAATGCACCTTCGCGCTGATTGAGTGCACCTCAATGTTTGTCCATGGAGACCCACTGGTGTGCTTACTGTCATACTCCAATCGAGGTTGGGTACGCCCGTTCGGTGAGTTNCCTCAATGTTTGTCCATGGAGACCCACTGGTGTGCTTACTGTCATACTCCAATCGAGGTTGGGTACGCCCGTTCGGTGAGTTCCCCCAACGGCAACCTGGGAAGCGGCTTTGCCATAGTGTTGCACACTTACATCCGAACCCAACACCCGTCAGAGTGAGTTTGTGTTATCACGCATTATCAGGTTTTTTTTCGGTTCCGTAGGTCTTGGGTTTGAGTCCACCTGCACTAGCAGCAGTCTTCGCCAAGTTTTTCATCATCATTGTAGGCGAACGCCATTGCGTTTTGTCNTGAGTCCACCTGCACTAGCAGCAGTCTTCGCCAAGTTTTTCATCATCATTGTAGGCGAACGCCATTGCGTTTTGTCGACATACTTCCCAGTCCTTACAAATTGTATTAGATCCCGATGATTAGGATGGCTGCGTAAAATAAAATTAGGTTGATAATTTTTCTACTGTCCACATTACAGTCGGACGTATGGTGATGACGTTAGTATAATAGTTTAATATAACGTTAGTATANATTTTTCTACTGTCCACATTACAGTCGGACGTATGGTGATGACGTTAGTATAATAGTTTAATATAACGTTAGTATAATATTTTCACTAATAACTAACATATTTAATCCGTTTCTCCTGTATATTACTGACCTCGGCCTGATTAATTCAGTTTCGTTAAGATATTTATAATCAAGCAAAACCCAGTCTCCTTATTATTTGACTTATTTCATGTGTTGAGATATTGACATTTCCCTCGTTAAATTTAATTCCTACTACGTAATATCACAATCGTAGATTTTTGTGGCCTATTGGTATTCTGCATCAGTGTTGCCATTCGTCCACTACATTTAAATAGTTTGATAACAAACGAAGAATAAAAATTTTCAATAAAATTTTAACTGACCCTAAAAAAAATTGGTTTATGTGAAAAAAATACACCGGCATTGCCACCCCCATTAAAAATACTAATTTAACTGAAATCTTTTCAGATTTGAAGGAAAGCGCCCTAAAGGAAACTTGCGAATTTTTGTAATATTTCCACTAAAATCTTCCCGAATACCGAGAACAATAGCTTCACTGTCCACTGAATTTTCCTCAGCAATTAATTATCACAGTTGAAACGAATAACAAACAAAAAAGTGAAGGAATTCGCAGTCACGCGAGGGCAGTTTTGCAGACGAAGCAGCCAAACATCGTATGCAAAGCAGTTTCACGCTCGAAGGAGAAAGAGGCACAAAGAAGAATTAAGATCAGTTGGACAGAAAAAATGTGTTTACTGAGGCCGTCAAAGTTGCTGACTCTCAGTTACGTGTTATTGTATTACTTCATCCCTACCCGATGTAGCAAACTTTTTCATAAGGCATCGTACGAATCGTAAATATTACTTGTAAAATTTTTATTTTTCATCACTGCAGGATTCTAATTTACGAGTTTTACACTGTTAAGTAATAACTGTTATAAATTTCTCGGTGAAATACAAACTTATCTTCATACTAACTAGGATGAACACTGTTTTAACTCTAAACGTACCGTTTGAAACCACATTGTAACCTTATATGAATGTTCGTGTTGATTATTGTACGAAACATGTTGAAGAAGTGTTTCCAGAACAACCATAGTCCAAAAATTATGTGATTTGGATTTATTACAATAATCGGTGATTATGTATAGTATCTACATACCTACAAATTGTCATGTATAAAATGTGCCATATTCCAAATTTATCAACACCTCAGGTTTGGAGTATTTCACAAAAAAAAAAACACTGTCCAAAACTTTTTTTCACAAAAACCAGCAGAGAATAGTACACAGAGGGAAATTTCTTTAATAAATTCGAGGCACTTTTATGATTTAGTGGTTTGTTAATAATTGGTAAATAAAAACTTGTGCCCATCCTCTTGTTTAAGCCACTCTATAAGATGTGGGAATTGGTTTTTTTTTTGTTTTTTTAATATTAGACATTTTGTAACCGGTCTTACACTGATGTTGGAAATAACTATATGCACTCTATTGCATTTGGCTGGCGATCTGTCGAGGTTGTGTATGCGTTGTATGTATGAGTTTGCTCCCTGTTTTATAGATGTGTGTTTAAATGTGAAACAGTTAACATACATGTCCTGAATTGTGTGTGTGTAGAAAACAGCGAAAATGTTTGTTATTATTTAAGGAATAAATTACTGAATCGCTTGTAAGAATGATCACAATTAATTTCATTGTCCAGTGTATCATTTACGAACTTGTGTAGTAAATAAGTGCAATTTTGTACTTTTTTTAAGTGTAACATGTGCATCTAAGTTGTAGAATGTGGTTAATTGCAAGATGAGGCACACTGCATTTACTTTGCCACAGTATTAATAAAGACGTTGTATAATATAATTAAAGATGAGGAGCAGTTTTCTTCTTACAATTGCAGCCTTAGAATATTTGGAAATTCTCTGCATCCTCTGTAGCAGCTCGCTGTTAGCACGTAGGGAAATTTTAATAAGCAGTGTGCTTGCGAACGGGACTACTAGGTTCAGCTGGTACCCCTTATTGTCGACGGCATACAGGCAGTTTACACCCAAGCCCTGCGTTTCACCCACAACTCATAAAAATGGGTTTGTTTATATCAGTTTAGATTTATGACAAAGAATCCTCAACAACGCACGTGTTCTGAGGTGAAGTCCCGGGTGCTAAACCACGTGTGTTTGCTAAGACCAACTGTAGTTTACTTGTGAACGGAGGGGTTCACAAGTAGACTGCAGGTGGGAATCACGCACGCACCCACCCTGCCTGCGAGGGCGGCACGCACTAACCAGGTGCGGGGTTTGTTCTTGTTCGCAGCTGAGCGCCTCTAACATGACCACCATCACGTTGGTGCAGCTCAACTTGAACAGCTCGGGCACTTACCGCTGTGAAGTGTCCACGGAGGCCCCCAACTTCAAGACTGTCGTGGGCAGCGGCAACATGAGTGTTAGAGGTGAGTCCACACGCCCATTACGAACTTATGCTCGACCCAGCAGGTTTCTTGAAGCTTGTCGTCACTCATTGAATCGGTCTTTCGGTTATTTCTTGCTGATTGAAGTTTTTGTGAAATAAAGTGTTCGAAAATGTAACTGTACAAGTTTGAATTCTTAACTATCAACGAAATGGTTTTTTTTTTATATCATGATATAGAGATTCAAGTATCATCATTTTCCTGCCTTCTTACAACTACATCTTAGCACGTAGTAAAAATTAATTAAGAAAATTGTAAAAAAATGTCGTAAGATGTGAATTTTCTATGGTCAGAATTTGACAGTGAAATTATGACAAGAACAAAAAAATTCGCAATGAGCGGTGAAGACGAAAGGAATGTGGTCAAAGACGATTTTTATTTTTTTTATTTTTTTTTTGTAACTGAGTGTTTTTTAGACACCTAGATAATTAGAAACTGGACCATTAGTTATATTAATTAGGAGCGACAAAGGAGTCGGCTCTAACATGTTGACAGTGAAATAAATGATTTTGGCACAATTTTACAGACGTTTCTTTCTAAAGTGGAAGAAGAGAAACAGCCACTTGCTTCCGCGAACGTCAGCAGCACACGCCGGGAAAATGGCGTCACTGGCTGGCAACATGTGGGAGCGCCGTCCACCAATCAGCGGTTGGTAATTTACAAGCCAGCCGCTGCAGCAAACATAGTGCATTTTTGCACGTGTAACATCCAGGGGCAAAATATTTTCACGAAACTCTACAGTTCAAATATTGTACCTTTACAGCTCATTGTTTTATAAGACACGCCAATTGTTTATGTAGGTTCGTGTTCATAATAACCTTGAAGTTGACCCAGTACTTGATTATTAATACTCCCGCGTACCTAGAGATTTCTTTCCTGCTTGAGGCCGAGAAGCGCGGGAGCCATAAGAACGACACTGCCACGCGCATCGAGTGCCCTGTCGCCGCTAAGCGCAACGCTCTAAGCTAGCGTGGAGTGTTCTCGTCGCACCGCGTGCACCCGTGGGACTTTCAGCGGCGACCCTGTTATTTTATTGGTGGGAAAGTCTGTAGGAAGGTTCACTGCAGGTCCCTCGAGTAATTGTGTACGTACCTCACCCGTACATTCTAAGATACGGCGCTTTGGAAAAGGCCGTTTTTAGCCATTTTGAAGTACTCAAAAATGTTATTTCTAATGTGTGTGACGTATTGAAAGCACTCGACAGACCTCGTCTGAATAGTGCGTTATTTTCGCAGATCAGCACATTGGACGTGCGTTTACTAGTTTTGTGAGAAAACGAGTATTTCAAACACTTTGCATGCAGTTCAAGCGCCTTGTCGTGTAGAGGCTTTAAATTTAACATTAGTTTTATGCATTGTGCATTAACGTTTCGTAAAACTTGCTTAAATCGACTTGCAGCGTTTTCAAAAACAATCTTTGCAACTGGTTTCCATGGAATTATTTGTAGAAACTACATAATTGCGTTTACAGTGCAGCCAGTAGGGGATCTTACACAGCTTGCATTGGCTCGGACAGTCAAAGGTACGTCGACGTCACAGGAAATGCAACGATATCTCCCGTCTGTTTACTCAGTCTGCGACACAGTTACGTGAAACTCAAGTAAATAATTATATAATTCCGATTTTGATAATAATCACGAAGTCTGCGGTATTTTGAAATAGCAAGGTGAAATGTATTGGGATATTTTAAGCCCCGCGTACGGCGTCTCTTAAATTATTGTTAATGCACCACGTAGGTTGCTACCGAAATGAATGCAGTGTGTTGTGTATTGTATTGGGGTGTTTGTGAATATTCGGGGGTAGTTGCTAGCGAACCAAGTTGTCGTGTGAGTAACTGGTATATTGGTGTGACAAGAGATCAGTAATAATTATAATTATAATATAAAACAATAATAATAAATATGCGACTACTGAGCAAACTACCAACCAATAAGGCAGTTAAATTATTAAGGAGCGTGCATTGGATACCTCCGAAGCATTAGACAAGCGATATACGCCCTTCGTTCCCTTCAGGTTTTTTTTTTTTTTTTTTTTTTAACTAAACCTTTAAAATTTTTACTTCAGGCAGAGAAAAAACGACCGTCAGGAGGCGGTGAACAAACCCTTAGTAAGTGTGGCGTATGACGGAGAACCCCTAGAAAATTGGTTTTTCCACATTTTCATATATTTCATTGATGCTATAAAAACTGTTATATTTTACTAACAAGGTTATCACACACAGCTTTAAATTAAAAAAAAAAATTACTTTTGTTTTTAAAAAATTTTCAAAACCACTTTTAAAATATATTTGAAACACACAAATATCAAAATACATAACTTTCTTCCTTCTTACGTCACCCCTCCCCCACAACGTCTGTCCCCAAATCCAGGTTCTCTCTCTGGTTTCCCAAAGCCCCGAAATGTCTTCTATACTTAATTCCTGGATACTAGAAGCTCTTGTTTAAATTTAAATATATTTTTTTTAGCAATCTGTTTAACAGTACTATCTTAAAAAACTGCATTAAAACATTAAAATAATTTTACAATTCTGAAAGTTTTTCAATCTATTGTTATACTCAACTCTAAAACTGCAATGAAAGATATAAACTATAAAATAAACAAATATTTGCTAAACATTACAAGCTCATAGAGTAACTTAATATCAAACAATTCTGCAAATATAACAGCAATGCAAATAATTAAATAAAGTAAACAAATTATAATTGGCCAAAAATGCTATATAATCATACGTTACAAAGGAAGTTGAATGTTCTCTAGTTTATGTGTCTTACATAAACAATTTTCCAAATGTTTTCTAAAGAGTAGTATGTGAAATTACAATATTTTAGACCGTGTAGCAAGGAACTATTCCTGCGTTCAGATTGCTTCAAAAAGCGGTCATAACTGCGCCTCTTTGCTCGATGATAAATGTGCTTCTCTCCCGTATGAGGTGGTTCAGTTGAACACACCAAAGATGACGTTAATTGACCTTTGTCTTCTGTGCGTTTCTCCAAGATTTCCTCCCGAATTTCTAACAGAAATGTAAAAAATTACGCAACCAAGCAGTGACGTAAAATTATTTTCTCGTTAGATTTACAACGCAAAATAAATTTCAGAGACGAGAAATTTTGTTTCTTACCTGAAAACATCCAGGTTGAATGGTATAAAGGAGCGAAGAGTGTTCGTTGAATTTATACGGACTTCGGTCAACCGTTTATTGGTCTATTATAATTTCTTATACAATCCTTATGATTCCGAGCCATTGATAAATTTCTTTCCTCAATGGTTCCCGAATTACGTACAACTCCGCTAAACAGTCGATAATCAAATGCTCTTTGTCCGGGTGCATATTGAGCTGAGTAATTTATCCTGACGACAAGTCTATTTGAGAAATTTCCGGTTCAACGNAAGTCAATTTGAGAAATTTCCGGTTCAACAGTGTAGAATCAAACTACACTTCCGAAACAAGCTCGTTTGATACCCAGCTCAATATACCGGGCGTTTTCTGAAAACAAAGAGAAGTTTCGTATTACAGCACCACAAATATTCGTAAAAATATTTTACAGCTCATGCACGAACAAAACTTTGGAAAATACTAGTGAATCTTTTTTTTTTTTTACAGTGAAATGTACTGTTCAATTCCACCTATCACTAAACGTTAGTAACGAAATGATGTTGACATTGTATATAACTGTTTTATCTGGCAGAAAAAGAAGTGATACTAAATAAAACGTTACATGGTACTGTTGAAGATAATTTTTCACATACCGTTCAGAAAATTATTGTCTTTGGTTGCCATTAAACTGCTGTTCGATACAACTGTACAGGCAATTTCTTAGTTTAAAGCAAATAACAATGTCTCCATCAAATGTGGGAACAATCATACCCGCATAAAGAAGAAAATCTGTACAAATGCCATTAAGGATTTTCTCATTGCCGTAAAATGTGTCATCCACGCGTTCTTCCATGTTACGAGCCTTGAACACGACTGCAAAGAGCGCCAAAATACCTGCTTGATAAAGTATATTATTTCATTTTGGTTCTGACGCAAAAACATTCAGTTATATGGCTGTTTATCTCAAGGCGTATTTTCCTGACGACCGGAATTCATAAAATGTCATTACAAGTTGTCTACAACTTTAGCACTACGAGAAACGCAGCTTCCCAAAGTATCGTAAACAATTACAGATACACTATGCTGTATCATTTTTCAGCTGGTAACTACAGAAAGAGAAAAAAAGGTTTTTTTAATGGATGACTATATATGTGCTAAAACTATCAGCAGGTAAAAAATACCTACCGCAGAACTGTCCTGGGTTTTTCAGTTAATCGAGGTTACATGCATCAAATACTCTTTCAATATATGTTACAATGGGTTTTAATACAAACAATAGAATTGTTCATTACTAGCTATTCAGGGTCGGGGACATGTGTAGATGGGCTTTCGCAGTAAATTACTGAGCACCTTTGAAAGACCTGCTTAAGATTAACTTGTATGCACATTGCGTATTCTTCCGCTTCGTGTAAATTTAAGATTACGGTGGGCCTAGTCACTTTATTAATGCGTCGGCTAAGTAAAAATATAAAATAATTATAAAAGCATACATTTTGAAATTTTGCTAATTCGTACTGTTATTTGAATTTAAAAACAAAAAAAAAACCAAAATGTAATTGATGTATTTACAAATGTTTACACAACGTTTACATACAACGTTAATAGATGGAAATACTTTCCCTCCGTTGTTACCAACTAGACAGGACGCATGCCAGTCTGTGTGCCAGTTAAAATACTTGTAGTTAGGGACAGTAGCATTTGCAATGGTTAATTTCAATGGTTCTCTATTAACCGTGAACAACCTATAAAAATACGGTTCGTATTGGATAATGTCAGACATATCATCCGAAATCATGTTTCCTTTAAATTTCTCCATCAGTTTTCAAACTTTATGCCTTTTCTGGTTTGTCGATAGTGGCCACGATTTTTCTCGGGGGGGAAGCTACGAAAGTCAATTTCTCCCTCGAACTTTTCGCACGACGAGGAAAATTCGCTTACCGTCGCGGATGCAGGGAACGGATATTCCCATCTTCCCGTGATCGCCTCAGAACGCCTTCATTTTTGTCACTCGATCGACCCCCGTCGTATTTTTATCACCCGCCGGTCACACCCGTAGAGTGAATATGGGATAGAGCGATCTCGCTAGCTGCGCAGAACCAGTTTCCGTTTTCCAACCTTGGCTTGTTTTCCTGCCAACATGACGCTCATAAAGGACGTGGATAATATTTGAGGTTAGAACACTCTTTAGTAAGCAAGGGTTTAGGTATGATTATATACCTCCCTTTAACCACTCTGAAATTCAGTTTGATAAAATTTAAATCGGTAAAAAGTATTTTATTCATGCTGAAAGGTGTGTATTCTGAAAATTAAGATACAAACATTAACGTTCGTCACTGATGATTATGTGACTTTGACAGCTGTGGTTTGGTTTTGGAAAGGTCAAGTTTGGGAACATGCGCAGAAGATGTTCAATCGGTCTACCTTATCTTTAGGCCATGGACGTACGCTAACTTTGGGAGCAGAGACGTGCTTACTCGTAGTTACCCGTTCTTTCCTGTAAAGCACACCAGATTTCTGATTGCGACGACAGATTACAAAAGTACTGGTCACTGAGAGCCAGTAAATAAACCATCAACGATTGACGAATTCACAGATTGAAGACGATGTGCACCAAGCTGTTGGCAAGTAATATATAATGTGGTCCTGAATGTTTTAAAAACATTTATAGAGTTCAAGAAAAAAATTTGAAATGCACTGCATGTATTTTATTTCCAGAAGGAACCTGGATTATAAAAAGACAATTTCATATGTGCCTCACATAAAATTTTGGAAAAAAAAAAACCATTAAATGATTTTTTTATACAACAATTTTAATTATTTCAAATTATACGATTTATTTGTAAAACACATATTTCTTCTATATAAATAAATCAATATTTAATGAAGAAACAGTAACATTTATTTTCTCGCGCCACCGTACGGAATACTTTTTAACGCGGGAAAACATGCACGAACGTGAGTTGGCGCGAAAACAGATTTTTCTTCTGGAGAACGATGAACTTTTATTTGTGATTGTATCAAGCGAGTTGAAGTAACACATGTTATATCTCGGTGGTCCGGTATTCTACCCACAGCAATCCGGTTTCGAACTGCTGTCAGCCTGTTGCATACCACGGATGCACGCTGGATTTATCTTCCTGCGCACATCCGCAACTTTGACTGGAGAAGCGCCAAAAATAACTGTCGAATTTTTGTCTCTCGGCTGAGATGCAATGTTTGTTTACAATTGGTTTCAACCTGAGAATATTTCTGAGATCTGCGTTAAGTTGATTACCTAGTAAGTGCGTTACAACTTGGTAGGAAGTAATGCACATACTAGCATACCAGAGTACTCATTTTAGTCAACACTATGCTAATCCTAGTGGGAGAAACGTAGATTTGACAGTACTGTAGGAAGAAATGCTGTTCAGGGCTGGGACACAGATAAGGTTACTACGCGGCTGGCATGCGTACTCTACCCCCCGTAGAACGCGCTGTTGACGGTCTGGCATCTGGAAACGAATTATCGACGCACAACGCCACGAATTTCAAAATAGACGATGAGAATGCATTTTGTTATGGTCTGTTATAATTATATCCTATTTATCGTATATTAGACTGTGAGTTAGTTAATCACAACACGAAGATGCAAACTATAGAACGGTTGTATTTAGAGTTACATCTGGACTACAGCACT